>JAGFPH010021082.1:0-13645 GCA_018207615.1 Philaenus spumarius | reverse complement strand
TGACCATGCAATAGGTGACTTCCCATCTTCATTATTACACAATTATGAAAATTGAACCAAGATGTTCAGGGTGGTGATAATACCTTCCTTATATACCACTACTTACATTGAAAGCTAATGTAAACATTCAATCCATACCGATCATGGCAATTAATCACAACCATTTTTTCTTCCCAATATGTAACTCCAGACGATGCTTAAAATGTTAAGAACTGTTATTTTACAGATCCAAATGTGGCTCTCTAAAACAACATAATCCTGTATAAAATGCATTTGTGATAGGCTCTTTGGATTATGTTCAAGTATTGAGCTCTTTATAAGTTAATACTAGCAGTGGTAGAACTATATAACTACAGTTTCCAATACTGTAGACACTTATATCAGAATTTTTATTCCATTTCTTTAAGAGGCCACTATTAGACCACTTAGTATTTTACAGTTAGAATCTTGCAGGTGGAGATAATCAAACAAAAATTAATGGCTTTACCTTCTAATAAAGTTGTATATCTTCAGCAATAAATTACTTTCTAATTTATTTTAAGATGTTTCTCATTCAATACCTGTAAGGATGAGGATAAAAAACAAAACAAAACATATTTTATTGTTAAATGTGTATAAAGTATTGTAACATTTTAAAGCAACTGAGAGGGTTAGAATAAATTGAAAATATAAAATCAAGGGTAAAGAAGTCTGGCTGGAAAATTAAAAGAACTGTGGATAGTAAGTTTCACATATTAACCTCAAAATAATTTCGTTTTTATACAAGATAACCTAAATAAATAAATTCAAACAACTTCAGGAGTTCGACCTATTAAATAATTTAAATAATTCGACCACGCAGCTGGACCGCTGACGTGAGTTGAGCAAATTTCCAAAATTAAGTTTATATGCCTATGTTTAAGGGTTTCAACTAACAATTTGGGAAATAGGTCTACTCACGAAGGCGTTGAACAGATATCTGTGTGTACTCAATATATTAATAGAATTTGTTTCCTCCTATTGGCCTCGCGAGTTTGCACCACTTTGCTTCGAACCGGGTACTTTTATGGTATTTTATGTTTTGGTCGATTTTGGGGGAACCAAGCGAGCTATAAGGTCGCGTAAAAAAACAAAATGTGCAGAATAACATCCTACATTTATATTTTTAGAAAAAACTCTAAAAAATTTCATTCTCGTAGTAAAAATCTCAAAAAATAGTTACTTCCGGTCAAAAAACGTACTTCCGGTTGGTGGATTTTTTTGGCTAACGAACTCGTCCGAGCGACGTAGACAACCAACATGTGTACCAAATTTGGACCAAATCGGACTTAAAATGCGGCAAGTCCGATGTGATGACATGCCCAATGATTCTTCCTTGATTCCTACGTTTTCTTATTTTTTTCAACATAGCCTCCTCAAGAACGGTTTGGAGGGATTTTGGGAGAGAATCTGCATCCTTCAAGAAGTTATTTCTAGGCGGGTAACTGTTATAATTGTACACTTCAGTCTGAATATCTTGCCTTATTATTTAAGCAGCTTTTCGGGCGATCCTAAGTCGCTCTTCTTTATCATTGTTTTCCGTGTTATCATACCAAGTGTTGGTTAGCAATTTGTACCCAGTGTCTCTAAAACAAATTATTGGTACCTTGAATCTGTTGGATCCTGCGATCACGAGTATTCGATCCTCATATACCTTCAACAGTTCTATTTTGATTGTTCTCCACTCAGGTTTCCTCCCCGTAATAGCGTCCATAATTTCGTTTACAGTGAACTGACAGTCACTATTATCCTCCAGTAAGTCACTAACCTGTTCCATTGCGTTTGAAACATAGTCTTCACACGTGGATGTTGAGGGTTTCTGATATAACGGTCTCACAAAGACCAACCGACATTTATCGTGGTACACAGCCTCTATCAGTCCATATAAATACTTTCATTGTATGATTCGTAATAATATAATAAAATCTATAATTATAAAAAGGGTTGTGTTTCCATTAAACTTACCTTATTTCCATTGTTAAAGTATTGTTCTTTACCATGGTAGCAAGTTACAGCAGTTAAAACGCAATAGGCTCTCAACATACTAATTTCTAGAGGAACTTCTTAAATTTAGTCGGAAAAAATCTTATGTTGGGCCTAGACTGATGAATTACCACAGCAACCAATTGAATAAAATAAGAGGCAAAATAGCTGTTTGTTCTAATATTTCGATTAACACCTGATTTCAAACTTTGAAGCAACTATTTTTCGTATTTCTAACTTTTAGGTTGGGTTTATATTAAAGTGTAGTCCAGAGCCTTGCTGGTTCTTTTAACCTTCATTGTAACTGATGTTATAAAATATAGGAAATAATTTGATTTGAACATTTAACATTATTTCCCATCTTAGTTTTGGGGTTATTTATAATCCTACACCTTTATTATAAAAAAAAAACATAGCATGATTATGTGCATAGAATGTTCCAACGGGGTTGGCGTGCGGAGCACAAAGGGGTTTCCCCTTTAATTTATAAAAAAATTTTGTGTTTCAATTTAAATTACCTTATTTCCATTGTTAAAGTATTGTACTTCATCATGATAGCAAGTTGCAGCAGTTAAAACGCAACAGGCTCTCAACATAGAGGAACATCGATATTAAGCGTACATCTTAGAAATTCTATACCTTTTGATTGGTTGAAGATAAAATAGCAAAAGTGTATATAAAATTGAAGAAAATTTAATGTTCTACAACTTTGTTTCTGAACATTTTTCTGAGAAACGGTCGTGGGAGGCATTATGTAAATGTTTAACAAAAAGAGTGAGGTAAACACGATTTATTCGAAAATTGTCGACTTTCAATAACTTCTATCTCGAAAACCGTTGGGAATTCGACAAATACGTACAGAAACTATTTTATAGGAAATGTAATTAACTTTCATTTTTTTCTACAGTGCACCGTTTCCGAGATATAAGCGAAAAACCTAAAAATGGAACCTTTCCACCCCCTCCCGCCTTATGCTCACCTCCCAGGGGTGGGGACTTTTAGTATGTTTACCTCCTAACTACTCCTAACAAAGTCCTAAAGTCAAAAATTATCACATATTCCATGCACTCTACACCCCTCTTTTGAGCACTCATTGACTGGACTATAATAGTTTTAAAATTAACAGTAACTTTTATCATAAATTGAACATAAAAGAAGTTTTACTAATGTTACAATTTGACGCAAAACAAGTGGGACATTTTGAAAAGAGAATAAATAAAATTATAGTATCTAAATACCGTATTTTAAAAACATTTTTAAGTTGAAATGTTTTACTGATTGTTTTTTAAAATTAGTTTAAATGTTTTAATTGTTGAAAATAGCTAACTCATTGACAAAATTTTCTTAGGCCTACATTATTTTTCAATATCATTTAGATTAGATTATTATGAGGTGGACTCCTCCTTGAAGAATGTTTCCTTGCATGTCAACCCTTGGTTTATTATGGCCCCATGTGCCGCTCCTAACTGGTTAGAAGCCTGTCCCTTGTGAGGTCCAGGATTTTCTGTACTAAGTACCGGTCTTCTTCGTAACCTGGTTGCTGAATTCCGAAGAGCTCCCTCCTCCTGCGCTCCAGAATCTCGCAATCCAATATGACGTGTCTTGCTGATGTGTCTGATCGTAAAGCCAACAGCTTTGTTCAGCTTACAGGATTCCGACTGTTGCCAGATGTTTCCTGAACTGACCATGTCCAGTATTTAGTCCTACAGCCCTTTTGAGATTCTGTCAGTTTTAACTTGATTAAGGACTTGGTGAGTTTAGTGTTTGGTCCCTTGATCGGTCGTTTACTTTATGTGTATCCGGGTAATCTACACCATCTCTGGCAATGCTCTTCCCTGGCCCAGTTGTTTACTGCTCTTCGTCATGCTACATTGGTTCTGGACCCCTAAAGGGTGTGGATGCTCCTTTCCTTAAATGCCTCGGTGTCCATCTCAATTCCACCATATTTATTGTGGAGAGTTTGGTTAGTAATGAGAGTCATTCCAACAACAGTTTAGATGTGACTTGTACTGAGTCCAGAGCTTTAAGTGCGCTTGACTGTCAGAGAGGATTAGGATATGTCTATTTCTGTATCCTTTCGACAATCCTAAATGGGCACAGGCAGTTTAGAGAGTTGTGATTGCTAAGATTTCTGCTTGGAAGACTGTACAGTGTGTTACACTGATGTTTGTCCTTGATGACTCCGTAACCACAGTAGCTGCCCATCAAATATCCGTCTGTGTACCAGACTAGAGTTCTTTTTGCAGACCCTGGTATGTTATTTCCTTCCCAGTCTTCTCAGATTACTTGAGACATATACTTGAGGGTCAATTGAAGACATACTCAGTGTTCATTGTGTGTCAGTCACCATGTCTAAAACCGAGTTTTGAAATACCATACGGTGTTTACTACATGTTGGAGTGTCCTGCTCCAGGCATACCCTTCCGCCATTCATTCACACTCATTAGTCCATATGAAAACTTCCTCGCCTTCGACATTACATAGTTGTCTAGAGGAGGCGAAAGTCCAAGAAGAATGCTTGATATAAATATAACTAAATGGCCTATATTTTTAAAACATTAGATAAGACTCAATTGTTATATCTATACGAAAAACGTAAAATATGTTAGTAGGCCTACAGTATAACCTCGCTCAACCAGCCCTCGATAGTCAGGACCCCTCTGTAATTGCCTGATTCTAAAAATAAAAATGAAACAAAAAACTTGATTGCATTTTAGCAAAAATAAAACGCCATTGTGTTATTACAGTTAAAACCCAGTTCGTTGTAGGACTATCTAAATATTAAACACATTACAGTAATAGGCCTATATACTGTATTTCAAAAGAAGTTTTGTTTTATCTCATGTTGTAAAATATGCAGATGCAACAGCACGTAATTTTTATTGCCTTAATTATTTTTAATGCCTAAGTTTAGCCTACACTTTCTCAAACAATCAATTATACAAATGATTCGCTATTTCGTCTATAAAGCATCATTTTAAATGGGCTCTCGGTGGTTCAGCTTTTTCTAAATCCGGCAGCCACATTAGGCTGGACTAGCGAGGTTGTAATGTATTATTATTTGCTTAGTTCGCTAAGTGTATGTGACTAAAACATTACAAAATATAATACTAATGGCACAAATAATAAGATTAAAACACTACACAATTTAATAGACTTTAGAGAGGGTAAACACCACACATTAAATTTCAAGTTAAACCCAATAAAGATTAACATTTACTATAGTATATATATTACTATATATTATTATGCAATAGTTCTTCAAAGGCCAATGTAAATGATGCCTAATAATAAAAGTATAATCATTAGGCTACTTATCATTTTAAATCTGACCTTCAGCTCTTATCATTATAGTTAAGTATAGTTGTATACAAAACTATCTTGTGTAAGTTTATCATAGAAAGATAGAATTTCTGATAAAATAAATAAATTGCATCAGCTTAACTACCAGTAGGCCTACCTATTTCTTTGATTATCAATCGGTAAAGGTAATATCCAGAACCAAAGTTGCATCCACGACTATATTCTAAACGGACAATATTTCCTTTATACAGCATATAACACTGCACATCTAGATTACATTACTATTTGTACTTTCTTATTACAAACTAAACTCTTCCTTGCCGATGAATTAGGTCCTACAATTACTTCTGATAAGATGTGCAATTATGATTTTATAAGATGTGCAATTATGATTTTATACCTTGAAGCCTTTATCTTACACAATTTCTTCCATTTCTATTGCTTCTAAACAAAACACTCCAATAAATAGATTATTATATCCCTCTATACCCACCCCTAGATTAGTAATCCTTATCTATTGAGAATGTTCTTCCAGAAAAGGCCTGGATCTACAGGTAACCATTGAAAATCTATATTGTTAGAGCTCTTTGCAATCCAAAGGAATTATATTTTTAAACTTGTTCTTTTAAATCTTGATAACATTTATACACAGCATTTATAACTTATTCTTGTGAACAATTTAGAACAAATTCTATTTTAGATTTAGAAAAGTATTTTTAGATAATGATCTTATACTTCATGCACTTTAAGTTCCTGAAAAATATGAATACCTATGTTGTTTTAATCTTTGTCAGTGACCGCAGCTTGCACTGTATGAGTAGGGGCCTAATCCTAAATTCTAAAACTATTAATGAGTATCCGCAGAGTATGATGAAGCAAAAATGATTGCATAACTTACGAAAATTAGGCCTAGCTATTACACTGATTTAAATAAAAACCCGAACCACAAAACAAGGAGCAAAAACTATAACTAAACAACTAAATTGTAAGTTAAGTTTAATACCTTACCCTTATGTACATTTCAATGACATGGTCATCATCCTCAGAGGGTTTTAACACTACTACTAAAGCCTAGCTATTAGTTTTATATAAAAGCTGCCGCCTTCAGATATCAGAAACGGGGATTTTGTATTTAACTTCATAGAATTTTAATGATAAAGTTTTCATAAAATTTTTATTAATTTTATTACTACTATAAAGACTTAAGGTTGAATTGGTTTATGTAGATACATATTTTCCTTAGCTTTGTTACTTGTGAGTGCTTTTAACTGTTTATTTGGAATTGTTTTTTAATGGATCATGTTATTCTCTGCAAAGTTTGAATTTTTGTCACTTTTGTAGTGACATAAAGAGGATTTTCTCAAATTCTCGCAGCAGCTCAGAGTTTGTAGCTCTGGCTCAGATGATATTGATTTATTTACAAACTAATACCAATAACTTATGTTTTCTTTATTTGTCTCTACTGCTACTAGATCGTACCTGTTAAGCAATTTATTCAACCTCCGCTTTCCATCCTTTTTCTCAAAAGGACCTCAATTCTAGTTTTCCTTAGAGAGTTCTTTTGTAATAATAGCAATATAAAGTAGGCCTATTATTTCTTAATAGTTTGCAAGGAATCATAAATTGAGATATATGTGTAACCTTTTATGTAGTTTAATATTGTAATTTAGCATAACAAAATGGAAAGTGACATGGCATAGTGGTTATAGCGGGTTAAAAATAGTTGAGCACCTTCAAGTTTAGTTAGTCTACTTGTATTCGGCTTACATGTACATGCACAATGATACTCCCTACCATGTATTGTCTTCATTAGTTTAACTAGCATAAAGTAAAGATGATAAGAAAACAAATTTCATGGTATAATAAACCATTTTACCTGCATATTTAAATAAGCTGAATATGTTTGTAAATTCTTTTACTACAGTAAATCTAATTTAGTAAAATTCTTGAAAATTAAAATAAGGATACTTTGTTTAAAAAATGTATAGTTTAGTGAATAATTCCCTGAGCCTACACACTCTGTGACAGTATAGGTATACTACCGTAATTAATTGTCAAGTCATAAATCTTAATCCAAATTGTATACTCTATGTGAAAGTATCCTGAATGCAACTTAGGTAATTACAGATATTGCAATTTTTAAAACAGCCTGGTTTAAAAACTTAAAAGTAAATGAAATTCCTAAGTTACTTAGGAAGTAAGAATGAGTCAATGAATGTCTGCTTCTGATTGTAAATAGCTTTTCTTTTTTTTTTAATTAGTTTATTCAAGAGATTAGGCCTATTTAAGTTAATGCATAATTCAAGGCTAATTTTCTCAAGGAATCATTCTACGAATTCTTTAAAAAAATGATATAACTTAACACATACAGATGCCTATATAGTAGGTAGGTATATATGTTTACCGAGTTTGGTTAGTACTGAGCAATTAACTTACTTTGTTCAGTTAAAGTTTTAAAAAAAGGATATTTTATTCCGCACGACTTTTGATGCATATTCAAGTCTAACATTTTTAAAGGATCATTCCACGAGTAGGCCTATCCTTTAAACAAATTATGTGTTTACAGATTTTGGATAACATTGAGCTATTACTGTGTTAAGTAACAAGTTATTAAAAAGGTGTGGTATTTTATTCCGTGTGACTTTCGACACATATTCAAGGCAAATTTTCTCAAAGAAGCATTCCACGAATTTCTTTCATAAATTAAATAATACTTAGGACTACAATTACCTACCTATAGTATATGTTTACCGAGTGTGGTAATTATTGGGCAATTAGCTTATTTTGTATGACAACTGTTTAAAAAATGTATTTTATATTACATATTAATGGAACGTGATTGATGTTTTTAAAAGGATGTACGAAACAGCATCTAGAGTTAAGTTATTCGCTAAGTTTACTTTGAAAATTTCAGCCCCTTAGAGACAATGTTAAAATGTTTTCCTCTCAATTAATAATCAGAACAAATATTCAATAATTACCAGAAGATAGAAACAAAAAATAGTTCCCCAGTTAGACCTACTTGTGCAATGAACATTAAAATTTAAACAATCTATTTCTAAGAATTTTAAGTATTAAAAAAAAGGAAAAATAAATAAACAAGTTCAGGAAAGTTAATCAACGTTTTCCGAATGGGTTTTATTGATTAAAATTGTTACTCCTGCGATTAGTCTTGTTAAGAAAAAAACTATCGGTAGCCTAGGCCCGACTGTAAGGAGCAGCCTAGCCTACATAACCTAGAAATGGTGTTGCATTTAGTGTAGTTACACTACAAAATTGACAAATATTTTGTTCATTTAAATGAATTGTATTATCAGAATATATTGTTGTTTTTGTCTCCAACAACTTTAATTAGATTGACAAACGAAAATCCAATAACTTAAGCTGAAACTTATTTTATAAACTCCTGAAAACTAAAAATGTTGGGTAACATATTTAAATATATCACACATGGTAAACTAACATACAATGGATTTAAAACTATATAAATCTTACCTTTTAAACGTATTGCGATCGAAATGTTCCTGTTAGGTTAAATGTAAACAAATCAACAGTATGCCTACAGACGACAAGCAGGTAATCAGTTAATACTCTAACGAAGAACTACCTAACAGTGACTTACTGCTATGCTGACTGTGCTGTATTTAAATAAAAACGTGGTGGTCGAGCAGAATATAATGTAGACAAACAGAGACAGTACTACCAATGGCACACTCTTAAATTTCCCCACTGTTAATTTTGTTAACGTCATGTAATATTGATAAATTATTTGATAATTTTTATTCTTGTTATGAAATTATTTTAAAATACAAATTTGTTGAAATGGGAATATAATTAATTTGGATTTGGAAATGTTTATTGTACGACACATGCACGTGAAAGTTAGGTATTGTCAATTGTCATAGATTCTAAAACGTCCTTTACCAAAATGCAAAAGTGCAAGCTATGATTGCGACATGAAATGAAAATGTCAAGGTGATATTCCGAAAATACGGTAGTAGGGACTATACTGTAATCTATTATTAATGTTACCGATTCTTGCAGGAACACACAAAGAAGACTACGACCTGCTTTTCGTTAGAATTAAATAATTAATAACCGAGTTCTTTTATTATATGAAATTTCATACTTTTTGGTTTTTGTAAGTTATAGCATTCGTTGTTGTTTTTTAAATTTATTTGTCCTTCATTACATTAATGGGTTGTAAGATTTAATATTATATTATGTATTTACATTTCATTATATTATGATCCAGTAAATTTTAAAAAGGATAAGAAGATTCTTTGTCACAATCATATATCTCCTAAAAAATTACGTGTGTAAAATCACAGATAAAAGAACTAGGGTACTAGTAGTTCTTTTATCTGTGGTAAAATACAAAGGAAGTAGTTTTATATCATTAAAAAATTCATTTAGCCGATACCCTGCTGAACAGTGTCATACAATTTTATTTTGTTGGGTTGCACGTTTTCCTCACTCCTATTTAATTGTAATTTTGTTAGCTCTGATTAGGCCCTATTGAAATAAAGGCGGGTTTACAATATACCGTACCAAATTTCATTGTGAATCTTTCATGAGAAATTTTAACGCGTGATCCTGTAAAGGTTACCTAAGTTTTTTTTTAGGTACGGAACCTTTAAAAAAGTCTCTATTTGATGAATTCTTTGACAATTTGTATGAAATAAAAAAAAATACAAAGTACCGGTACAAAAATTCTACTCTCGTACTGGTACTATTCGTAAAGTAACAACGACCACACCCACACCACTGGTTAACCCTTCCCGTACGGCTCTATATTTCCTTCATTTCCGTATAAATTATTGGTTGGAGAAGTTGGAGTAAAATAAAAAAAAAATTTACTTATTATTGTTATATTACTTTAATGTATGTAAATGTTTGCAGTAAATAGTAGTTTTGTATGAGCAGTGGTGTAACTACATTGATTGGCGTCCATCCGCAGGTGCATAAATGGCGCCCTCTAGAAAAAAAAAAAAACGAAGTAGCAGCTTGTCGGCTCTAGATGACCCCTCACCCCAAGCAATCCACCCGTAAGCAATCCCATCCTACCGCTTATGTGGAACTACTGAATGGTTGAAATTATACATTATTTTTACTCTAAATTGAAATCAAAGTAAATTAATAGGACATTCTTTACATAACCAAACTATATGTTGATAGAATTGTAATTAAATATGCCAATGCTATGAAATATCACACTCAATATAACATGCAAGCTTTAAGTTTAAACTAATTTATCATCTTTAAAAGGGAAAGAAAAACTTCAACTTTAAACGTCAAATGTCAAGGTTTATTATTTAAAAAATCTTGTAAGTTGTTAAAATTACATTTATTTAAAACCTTTTCTTTTTCTTCGTGTGAAAGTACTTGTCGGTTAACGTGTAAGGTCCATAGGCTTATACTTTGAAGGGGGTGATTATACTTTGTCTGCGTCCTCATTGACACCTGGTGGTTATACGTTTACATCCAGTGGTGGATTAATGAAGTTTTGTGGTAAGGGGCGGTCTTTAAAGATGTACATTCTGGGGGGTCTGGGGAGGCTGGGCTCTCCACCGGAAAAAAAAAAAAAAAAAATTTCTGAAGTTGGCTTCTTAATCCTCTCTGGCACTTAAAACTAATAACAGATAAGTGTAAAACTGTCCTCTTTTTCCTTTGTGTTATCTACTGCTTCTCACAAAATAAAAAAAAATTATTTCCCAGTTAGCGTCTAAAAAAATTTTCTGAAATAAATAAGTTATTGTAAAATATTTTGAGTTTTCAATAACTTTTTCGGGTTATCTAAGTAAAATGAATTTATTTGGATCCGTTTTGTTTTGTGACAAATACAATACAAAAGTAACAACAAGTTTTAAAAATCAAATAAATATAAATAGGTCGGGGATTTATGGTTAATAAGGCAGTAAGTTATAACTAAATGTTCCCTAGTTTTGTGATGTCAGTTTTGTTGTTTAAGTTTAATCGTCTTATTTGTGTGTTCTTATCACCAAGAGTATGAAGAATAGAATGAAGGACTGTACTTTCTTTTCTATTAAGTTATATCCAAAACATCAAAACTTAAAACATTTTAGCTTTTTAGCTATTTATATCAAACACCTCACAATTTTTTAATGAAGAGAGAAATCAATGAATACTTAAGTATTCATTGGAGAAATAACCTAGGAGGGGAAAAAGGCAGGTAAAGAAATCTGTAGAAAAAGATTTATTATTTGTTTATTTGTACAATTTAAAATATCCAATATAGGGTCTACATGGAAAATGAAAGCCTTAAAATATTATGAAATTACTTGAAGATCCATAAAATAAACTGACTGTACAAATTAACGTTTTTTGGAAAGTACTGTTTTTCTCCTTTTGCCTCCCTTTTCAACGTACCTATCTATAACTTTTTTCTTGTCAATATAGATGTCTCTGTGCATAGGCTATATAATAACTCTAGGTCTGTCAAACGAGTTTGCCCACAGCGGTTTCTCAACCAAGTTTTTATCAGTTTCAATGTTGAGAAAGATCTTTCAGCTGTTGCTGTTGACACCGGAAGAGCACATAAAATTAAGAGTACCGTAGTCTCCTTAGCGAAGGATACACTTCAGGTGAACAAAAACTCTAAACAATCAACTGCATAGTTCGGTAAAGTTGTCTTCTTATCAGATGTAGCCCTTTTCCACTTTGATACCCATAGTTTTACTTCTACCTTTAGTTCTGAAATACAATCGTTTTCATCTCCTCCAATAACCCACCCTGTAGTACTTCTTAGCAAGTGATTCGACATTCTTAATGATACAATCTGTGGTGGTTGTTGCAGCTCACTCCGGCCATCCATCCTCTCAAGCAGGAACGGATAAGGGGGAGGGTCATGACCCCCCCTAAAAACATTTATTTAAGGCCTGATTTATATGTTTGATTTAACATTACAAGCGCCAAACAACACTATAGTGCCATCTCAGCCCGCCGAGCAAGTGGCAGACAGCACTATTGTTTTGTCTGATTGTATTGAACATTTCACCCTCTAAAAATCATCCAATCTCAATAAAATAAAAACCATTGGAAAGGAAATGCTTTAAACAATAATTTTTGTATTTACAAATTTGTTCTAAAACGTATATTTTTTTCATCATCGTTTTAAAATTGTAGTTGTCTAAAATGATAACGCCGCGCAAGAAAACGCAAAGAAAAGATACAAAACTGTTCAATTTTCTAAGGCTCATAATAGTTAGACACATTTGTTTTGAAAAGAATATAAGGTCACCTTTGGATTCGTCAAGGTGCCTTTCTAACACTGCCTGCCAATCATTCGTCACTCTTATAATTTCTTAGAAATGAAGTTTTCTGCAAACCCTTAAGATTTTACAGTTTTTCAAATAACGAGCAAGCATATTTTATAATAATTGATATATCTAGTACAAATCGATATACTTGTACATTGATGTTTATATGGATTTTAGTGTAAATTCTATATTTTCGTTTGAAATAAGGAAAACCTGATTTAATGTTCACCGGCTACAGCTCTATAGGTCTTGTCTGTGAAATATGTTCCATTGCGCCGATTGTCTTAGCACATTTAGCCCAGCCAATAGAGCAAAAATAAGGCTAATTTTGTTAAAAAATTTCACAACAAAGACCCACAGTGAAGGGTAGCACATAGGTATGTAAAGTACAAAAACTATCAAGCAAGGAGCTTTTGCGCATTTTGTATAGGCTAAACAAATATTAGTACTTTTTGTATTTTTCATTAATATTATAAAAAATGATGAATAGATAACGATACTTAAAAAAAAACCCTACAAATCAGTTTTTATATACCCTGATTGGAACATTTTTCAGTGAAAAAAGTAAAAAAAACGCTTAAAAATTACCATTTTCAAAAGTTCATATCTTTGTTAATTTACAATATTAAGGGCAGATCTTTCTGAAAATTATTCTTTATTATGTGTACTTTGAACAGGAAGAAGATGAAATTTGAAGCATTAGTAGTTTTTGTACAATTGCACTTTAAACACTTTAGACCATTATCTTGCATAATGCGCCCAATTAACCTGAGTAGCCCGATTTAAATTTACCAGACGGATTCTGAAAGTAAACATAACATGATAAGGTGTATAGAAGGTCCCAACGGGGTTGGCGTGCGGAGCATGTAGGGGTTTCCTCTAGTCACTAATAATTTAATTAAACTGAACAGTTCAGTGAGACCGGTGATGTCGGACATTAAAACCTACAATTCGTATATCTGCGATTTTTCAATAAGGTTGATAAAGTATGATAAAAATGCCAGCGCGAAACGCGTAAATTTCAGACCGACGCCGACGGTAAATTTGCAATAGTGGTAGTG
>JAGFPH010021081.1:0-13645 GCA_018207615.1 Philaenus spumarius | reverse complement strand
ACCAATGTACCTATAGGTACTAAAATCATAAATACACAATTACAAAGTCCCCTATTTCCTAATTTATTATTTTGATTTATGTACAATTAGCAATTTTAACATTGGTAAATTAAATTCTAAATTGTACACGTAGTCACGTACACACAACTTTTTAAATAAATAAATATAAACAGCATAATTATTTCAGGTGGAGTAAATGTAAGAAGAGCTGACTTAATATTTGAAGGTACCTGTATTTATTTACACAAATTGTTATGTTTATTCTAAAATATACAACTCATAAAAGCAAATTATACTTATGGATGTAATTAATTGAATGTAATTAACTTAACAAATAAAACTACAAAACACCATATTAAACCCTTTTAATAATGTAGAAACCAAAAAACTAAAAAAACTGCAACAATAAACCACTAGGCCTAATTCATTTTTCACTTTGAACACTTTATACAGTAACGTTAAATTTTAAAAACTTCTTTTCTCTTAATATTATGGTTTAAAAATACCAACATGCTGACCGTTCTACAACAAAAGTTGACCGTGATATGAACCCAAGGCGTATTACGCCTTGATATGAACCATGTGAGTGAAACGAAGTGGAAGTTCATTATAACCTCAACGAACACAGAATCGCAAAACACAGACTGTAAAACAAAAATGAACCAAGACCATCTACAAATACATGTAATTGTAGATGGTCTTGAATGAACTGTTATGACTAAGGAAACTTTTACGCCGACCAGGTATCCGTCTGTCTATATTAATGTTGATATTTCGGCTTTGAATTTCATTTTTGGTAACATACTTGTTTGCAAGCCGAAATGTTGATCTTAGTTTAGAAAGCCAAATTAATATCATATCGCAGTTAGTTGTCACTTGTCGGAGAAAAGGCTCTGTCGTAAAAATTCTGGAAAAATTATCGATTAGTCATTTCCCAAGTATCGAATTATACTACATAGATAATAATAGGCTGGACGAGTGTGCCTATGCACGGATTAGTAAGACGAATAAGACGATATTATTACAGTCGTGTTTGCACATAAAACACAAGTCGTGCCTTTACTCTTTAGGTAATTTGACTTTTTTTATCATAATATTATTGTCATTATTGTGTTTTCTACGGGACTTGAAGTAAACGACAGATGACTAGCTGTTTTAACCAACGTGACATTTTTGATTCCATCTTTGTTCCGTTTGTCGAGTCGAAATCGTTGTTGGGATTATAATAAGAATAAAGAAGATCGGACATTTTTTGTTTTTAAATATAAGGAAATTTCATTATTTATTTTAATTCCTCACTAACCAAATTTATCGGGTACTGAATTCCTCACTGCCCGAGTTCATCGGTACTGAAATTTCTCACTACCCGAATCTATCGGGTACGTGAAAATACCCGACCGAGTTTTAACGTATATTTCGAACCCGCCCGACCATCGGGTAGTGAAAAAAACCCGCCCGAAACCCGAAAATTCGGGTACCCGCAGACCCCTAGAAAATTGCGTTTGTTGCAAATTGTATAAATTGGAAAAGAGACATCCAAAAGTATTATTTTTGAGTTGTGTTTTTTAAGATTAATAAATGGATGATTATTATTTTACAGTATAAAAAAGTTTCTAACGTTCACTTACCTATTGTTGAATATTCCATTGTTATATTTCCTAGTGTTAGAAATATTATCAAGGTGTTACGTTATATAATTATCCAAGGCACAAATAAAATTATTTACAAGGTCAGTTCTACTGTATTCACTTCCTCGAGGAATACAGATAGTAAATTCTATTTTTGCTTGTGCTCAAAGCTGAGTTTTATTAAGATTACTGGAAGTGTAATTTGTAGTTTTTTAGTCAAAATATTCAGAGTAATATTAGACAAACAGTTAAATCACCCAGGCCCTTTAAAGAAAAAGGATAGCCTGTACTTCCAGTGGGTGATTTTAACTTATCCTACACAGTACACGTTCGCTGAGGTGTGTCGTATAGGTCGAAAAAGACTGACACCCTACAGGGCGATACAAAAGTGTACAGTTGTAAGATTATCGTTGCAAAGTGAGCTAGATTTCAAAAAACAGAGTCACCTCACCGGCGATATATCTTAAGCGTTGTAGAGATTGGCGTACCCGCAGAAGGGCCGTTGATACTTTGCAAAAGCGTAAGCGTGTACCGTTGAAGAGATTGGCGCCCAGACCGTGGAACCGATTGTTTGAAAATTGGTACCCATTTTAGGTTGACTCGATTTAACTTACTGTTGAAAACTTAACTGTAGTTAAATTAAGTCAAGGACTGACGTAAAATTTTATTTGTGCTTAACTGGTATATGTTAGATATAATAATATTGTTTAAATCTAAGACATACTTCTGCTATAATCAACGACTTAAAACATTTCCCGGGTTTGATCGTATTCGTATTATAGAGGGGGAGAGGAAATAAATTAAAATTAAAATCAATTTGTCGTGGTTCATTCAAAGAATAGGGTTTTATAGGGGTTTTTATATAACAAACAAATTAAAAATAAACAAAGGGTATATTGAGAGTTTTTTTCGACACGACAAATCAAAAATAAAGCATAAAAAATGGCGAATAAAGAATTTAAGGATTTCTTCGAACAGTATGTGAAAGACAGAGAAGAAGAAAAGAAACAAAGAAAGCTAAGAGAGAAGAAGGAGGAAGAAGAAAAGGAGCTGCGTGAGAAGAAAGAAAGGGAGGCGCTGGAAGGGAAAGAAGAAAGAAGAAGGCTCAAGGAGGCTAGATTAAGCGAAGAAAAAGAAGTGGAAAGGAAACTAAGGGAAAATGAGCAGAAAGAACTGTATAACTTAATTTCCGGGAAGCTGGGAGAGATGGAGAAGAGCCTGGAGGAAGAGTCCGAACGGTGCAAAGGCCAACACCAGAAGACGGAGGAGAAAGTCGGAGTCGTTGAAGAAAAAATTCAGGACTTAATAGAAACGGCGAGTATCAACAAAATAGCAACCGAGAAAAGCTTGAAAACTGTAGAGAGTCGGGTAACTCGGGTTGAGAAAAAATTAGGCGAGATAGGCAGCTATTCAGCGCAGTCGCGAAATATAGGCTTAGCATTGCCTAGGTACGAAAGCGAGGCGATGAAAATAGAGTTTTGGGGAAACCAAAGGGAACGCCAAAAACAATTTTTAAGGGAGGTTGAGAATTTGATGGAAGAGTTAAATCCGTTTTTAGGGGACAGCGAAAAAATTAAATTCGTTGAAAGGCACCTTTACGGGTGTGCGAAATCTTGGTGGACGGTTATAAAGCAAGAAAATATGACATATGCAGGGTTTAGAGAAGCATTCTTGCAAAATTATTGGTCAATGCAAAAACAAAAATTAGTTAGGAACGGTATAGAAAACGGAAAGTACTTTGAGAGCAGTAATCTGAGTAGGGCGGATTATTTTTGCAAAATAGTAAATCAAGCTACGGATCTGGAACCCCAGATGCCGCAGAACTTCCTAGTCTTTACAATAATGCAGCATTTTAATGACCAAATCCAATTAGCGAGTATGGGTAGGCCGAGCGAAACAATCGCAGAAGCTATACAATTTCTAAACAATATTGATAGAATGCATGAGGCAAGGCGTGTAAATAGGACACCGGACGTGCAAAACGCGCGGAACGGGCAGAACACGAACAGGCCAAACCCACCACCCCAAAACCCACCCATCCAAAGGTCCCATGATCAAAACCCTAATAGAACCAACTTCCAAAATTCCAATAGACCTAATCCTGTCAATTCTAATCCTTACCAGAAGCCAAAAAACTAGTTAATGAGGTTCTGCCTAAGGAAAGAATAAATCGGCGAGACAGGGCTGTTGATATAACAATAATGCAAAATTCTAAAAGGAATAATAATTATAAACAACAAAGAAACTTAAATAAAATTAAAAATGCTAATAAAAAAATATCACCTATACCTAGGATCGAACCTGAGATTCAGGCCGAAATAGCGGAAATAGAAAGCGGAAGGCAACGAAAACAACTCCAAAGCCTACATTTAAATATAAGGGAAGACTTATTAAATAATGAGGCCGAGCCGGTGTTAGAAGAAAAACCGATAGACGAAATTCCTGCGATATTAGTAGAAATCGGGGAAAATCTAGGATTTTTGGAACTCGACTCAGGATCGGAAGTTAGCGTACTCCAGCAGGACTATTTTGAACAATTAAAGTCAGATGGTGTTAAAATGTTGGAACTCCCAGTAACGAAATTAGAGATTGTTTCAGCGTTAAAGGGAAAAGTACAGAAGGTAAACAAGCAAGTGTTGTTACCTGTAAAGTTGTTGGATAGTTCCGTGGACTTAAGGCTATTAGTAGTCAAAGGGTTGAAATCTAAAATAATAATGGGTTGTGATATGCTGTATGAATTACAGGCAAAAATTAATATGGAGGAATGTTTTGTAATATTTAAATGCAATCAAGAGGATGTTAAAATTCCATTTATTGATAAGAAGGCCGCTATCAGCAAAATAAAAGGAAAATGTTTTAACATTACTTCGAGATATTACAATAACAAAAAGGGGGGTATTAAAACTAAAAATCAAGGGGAAACATATGCAAATGAAGTTGCATCGAAAGTTGAAGAAAGAGTTATGGGAAGTAAGAAATGTAAAGACGCACAGGAAGAAGCAGACACAGGAAACAAGGATTCAGTTAGGCTACAAAAGGAGGTGTCGGAACCTAGGGTAACGAAAGAGTTGCCAGTTCAGCGACGGAAGTATAAGGAGAGTAGGCCAATTTGTAGTTTTGAGAGGTTGTCAAAGGAAGCCCGGGACTCAAATTCGCGAGAGTTTAAAATAAATAAAGCAAAAAACGAATATAATAGGTATTTAGGTAAGAATAGGCCTAATACCGAATTAGCGTGTAGACGCGACAGTAGCCTAAACAAATGTAATTCCCCTGTAGACAGAAGCCTAAACACTGTAGGAAAGTCAGCATCACTTCACCACAATAATAACTGCATAAAACTTCACTTTCACAACAAATCAATTAAAAACAAAGCAGGCTTTAATCAAAATAATAACACTGTAAATAAGTTTATCGGAGAACGTACACGGCGAACTAACACCACTGGTAGCCAAAAACATTGTAAAGGGAACAAAGTTAAATTTAAAAATAAGGGGCTAGTCGAAAGAGAAAGTCTGCGTTCATCTACCCATGCAGTGGTTAGGAAGCATACAAAGTTCAAGAAGCGGTTAGGCCTACGTAGACATCTAGGCGGCGGCAAGGAAAGGGCAAAAGTACAGGGACAAGTTACCAAGGTCAAGTGCAATGCGATTAAGTTGGGTCCGGAACATAAACACTCTACTATACTAACGGAAGACCAAGAAGGCAGGTTACAGAAGTTAATAGAAAAGTATAAACAAGTTTTTTCGGAATTGCCTGGCCGGTCTAATAAGTATGTTCACGAACTAAAGGTCACGTCATTAGATACGTTCGTGAATAGAAATTATCCTATTCCAATGAATCATAGGAAATTAGTTAGGAAGGAAATAGAGGAAATGTTGAAAAATGATATAATAGAACGTTCCAGAACACCATACATTAATCCGATGGTCACTGTAATGAAACCGGACGGGTCTATACGCCTATGTATGGATGCACGGAAAATAAACAAAATAATCACACCTGATTATGAAAGCGCGCCGCCGATTGAGGATATACTTAGGAAGGGAAGAAGTACGAAATATATCAGTAAAATCGACTTAACTTCAAGTTTCTGGCAGGTTCCGCTCACGCATGACTCCAAGAAGTATACAGGATTCTTGTTTGACAACAAGGTATACAATTTCAAGGTCGTTCCCTACGGGCTCCAGAATGCATTAGCAGCTTTAGTAAGAACAGTGGATCTAACTTTAGGTGGAGAGGTGGAAGGTTTCACGCTAAACTATGTTGACGATTTACTGTGCTTATCGGAAACATTTGAAGATCACATGCAACACTTGGAACAAATATTTCAAAAGTTTCAAGATGGAGGACTGACGATAAATCCTAAGAAGACTGTGTTCTGCCAGGAAGAGGTGAAGTTCTTGGGGTTCATTTTCGCACCGTCAGGAATACGCACGAAACCGGAGAAGTTGTCAACAATCCAAGAGTTTCCAGAGCCACGCAGTGTCAAGCAGTTGCAGTCATTTCTAGGCTTCGTGAATTACTACTCTAGGTTCACGGCGAGGTATGCGGCGGCAACTAGGCCGTTGTACCAGCTGCTGCAGAAGAACAGAAAATATGAGTGGACAGAAGATATGCAACAAGCGTTCCGCAACGTCAAAGAACTATTCAAGGAGTCTGTGGTGATAGCCCATCCTGAAGAGGGGAAGGAAACGTATCTTCAAACGGATGCCAGTACGGGAGCTGTCGCTAGTCAGCTATACCAGCTGGACAAAAATGGCGACAAGCAGGTCATAGGCTTTGTAAGTAGAACGTTGAAGGCCTATGAAAAACATTACACAATCTGCGAGCTGGAGCTGTTGGCGATCGTGCATGGTTTGAAGAAGTTTCGGCCGTTAGTAGTAGGAGCACCATTGACTATCATCACAGACAACATGGCGTTAAAGTTTCTTACCTCATGCAAGTTTGGAAACAGCAGGATGATGCGGTGGATTCTGGGAATTCAGGAATACAATCCGAAGGTGATGCACTGCGCGGGGAAGGATAATGTCCCATGTGACGTGGCAAGCCGTCTGTATGAAACCAGTAGAGGATTGGAGGACACAAGGAAGGTCAGACTCCAGGAGATTAGGGTAAGGCAGGGTTTCAAGGAAGTGATGCGGGAGTTTAGAGACAGACAAATGGCAAATGCAAGGTGTAGGGAAATAATAGCTGATATAAATAACAGGCCAAGGTATATAATAGAAAATAATGTATTATGTATTCTGATTAATGGGGTGTCTAAAATAATAGTACCCGAAGAAACAATAAGCGAATTTGTAAATGGAGTTCATTGTACGTATGGTCACGCAGGACGAAATAAAATTGTAAATATGATTAAAGATAGGTTTTATATTAAGTATATGTACAGAAGAGTATTGGATGAGATTAAGAAGTGTGACATATGTCAAAGGGCCAAGTATCCGAACAGATATTCGACGGGCCAAAGTAGGCCCATAGTAACAGACACAATAGGCCGAATGGTGGCTGTGGATTTTCTAGGACCACTACCAAAGGGTCTGGGAAACGTACAGCACATCTTTGTAGTGGTCGACATTTTTTCAAAGTATGTAAAGGTATATACTGTAAGAAACCCGACAACTGTGAACAGCATTGATAAAATGAGACAGTATTTCGCGGAAGTGGGAAGGCCGGAGAGGATCCTGACAGATTATGGCAAAGCATTCACCTCTAGGCACTGGCAGGAGTGGATACAGGAAGAGGGAATTCGGCATGTACTTATACCAATCCGACACCCGCAGGTGAACTTGGCGGAGCGAATAAACCGAGAAATTGTAAGGCTACTTAGGACGTACTGTCATAACCGGCAGGCCAACTGGAAACAGCACTTAGAGTTTATTCAGGATGTATTAAACTACACGCCCCATGAAATCACGGGATATACACCAGCAGAAATCCATCTGGGACAGGAGGCGAGGTATGTGTGGGACGACTTTTTTCCAAGGGATGAGCAGCGCCGGAGGGTAGAAACGCAGAGAGAAAAGTATCAAAACTGCCAAGGAAGGATAATCCGAGCTGGGAACCGACGCGCCGCGAAGCAGAACGAAGGTCGCAGATTTGTCAGCTTTAACGCTGGAGATTTGGTGCTGGCAACACAGAACACCAATATAATGGCGGACAAAGCGAGAGGAGAAACAAAAAAGCTGTTTTTGTTGTATGCGGGACCGTTTAGGATAGCAGAAAGGATAGGAAACAAAACATACATTCTGGAAGACCGGGTGACCGGAAGGAGAAAGGGAAAGTTTGATATACGAGATTTAAAACCATATGTACAATAGTCAAGGTTAGATAAATTAACAGAAAGAGGGAGTAAATAAAATCAGCTGTAGGCCAATGTCTAGCGATGAATTAAACTGGGATGTTTAGTAAACACCTTCAATGTAAATAAACAAACCAAGTGGGCTAATTTGTTAGGACACATAATAATAAACAACAACAAGTGGAGAAGCTATCCTAAGCAAATATTATTGTATGTGAATGAATGAACTGGGATCAGCTGGCGAGCTAGGTAGGAGGGGAAGAAACAAGGTCGAGCGACAAAGTAAACAATGTTACAGGAAATTGGATTGTAAGTAGGCCTATCTACTTAGTGGAAGCAACGCAAGGGTCGTTCACATGTAAATATTTTTATGATTGGATTAAGCAAGAAACAGTTCTACTAACACCTGAGAACAAATTTATTTCTTGATAAATAATTAAGGAATAATGGCGGCTTAAACAGTGGTCTGGCGAGCATAGGGGCCGACACATAGTGACACAAAGTCACATAGTGGCACGTAGTGGCAAAATAGAGAGGTAGTGGCAAGGAGTGGTCAGTAGTGGCAAGAGGACACAAAAAGGAGTATACAGGGTTCCCAAAGGAAAAAATGGGGTACCATCAAAGAAAATTGGATAAGTCGGAAAAAACAAAGTAGCAAAATCGTAAAG
The DNA here is from genome assembly GCA_018207615.1 of Philaenus spumarius. Classification (NCBI taxonomy): domain Eukaryota; kingdom Metazoa; phylum Arthropoda; class Insecta; order Hemiptera; family Aphrophoridae; genus Philaenus; species Philaenus spumarius. The sequence goes on along the minus strand of JAGFPH010021081.1, from coordinate 5,051 downwards.
AAGATACAAAGGGGGGGGGTAAATTCGTGAGTTTGCGGTAAGCTTAAACCGTAGGCCTAGTGACAACAGTTCACGCTAGTTTTCGGTAATCTGAAACCGTACATTAATTAAAAATAATAAATACAAAGGGGTAGGAATGATAAACAAAAGGGTTTATATTCTAAAATAATATGAAGAAAGGAGGAGATTGTACTTCTGATATGATGTAGTGAAATAATGTAAATAATGACTAGACTAAGCCTCAAATGTGTAACTTCTGTATATAAATGAATACTTGTGTATAAAAATGAAAAAGGTGTCATGCGGACGTGGTTAAAGTTAAAGTAAAATGGAGTCACTACGGTGAGAAATGAAGTATGAAGTTGAAAAATTGAATGAAAATGATAAATGAAGAAACAAACTTTAAATAAAAAGGTACTGAAAAACTGAAAGAAAAAAAAAAAAAACAAAACAAAACAAAGAGAAATTAAAAATTCTCAATATAGTAAAAAGGGGTAATTAATTAAAAAGAAGTTAATAAGGTACGCGTTAAAAGGGAACGCGGGAAACTTTGAGGGTCGTTGACTAGAGCATTAGTAATAGGTTAGGCTAACCCAGTAGACCAGTGTTTTTATTAAACAGGCAAATTTCCATGTGTCCCTTGTATATATATGAGCAGTGACAAAGTGAATAACTGTGTTTTGTGAACAGGTGGAGTGGACATTTCTTAAGGAAATGAAATTTATATAAAATATGTGTGAGGTTTTTCAGGAACTATAAGGGACTATGAAATGTATATGATGCTTTTCAGGAACTATAAACTCCCAAATGGAGTATACATTGTTATGAAATGTATAGGTTTAATGAAATAGAATTGTAGGTTTCAAATGGCTGTAAATTTGAAAGGAGAAGGTAGAGCAAAACCAAGTAGGGATTTGTATAAAAGGTGAGAGAAACTTTGAAAGGGAAAATTTTGTTTTAAAGGGGTTTTTAACGTCTTGGATTCCAGGGGTACCCAATGAAATCAGACGTTTTCAGAGGGCGAGCTACAATGGGCAAAACCCGTGTAAATCCGGAAATTTTGAAATTTTATTGAAATAAGTAAAATGCAAGATTTCTGGGCGACCATGTGGATGAACCCAATGTAGCGCGGCCTTGAACAGGTCCCGGCGAGGTGGTTGTTATCGTACAGATGGAACTATTGAACCCGAGCTTGTTCGGGATTGTAAAATGAACTTAGAATAAAATCAAAGATTTTTAGGGAACACCTGGATCCAGGACTATTACGTATTTGGGTTCTATGGCGGGAACACATTACGCTAATCACGGGTGTGTTGTACGTATGAGACTCAGGTCGTAATACTAAACGGTGATGACGTAACAATCAAGTAAAGTCTAGGGAAAATTTCAAATTTCCTCAAAAGCCTGGAAGGGAGGTATTTTTGTAATGAGCAAAATAAGGCCTATAAAAAAGGTGGTATGACAAAAAGTCATAATTTCAATATTTAGCGAATCAGGGTAGAAACACTGACGCTAAAGTCAATTAAAGTTAAAGTTTAATAAAGTTTAATGAGTACATGTTATTAAGAAGGATTAGTTGCTTAGGAAAAGCAAAAGAAAATTCAAATAAAATAATTATTATGAAGGGTAGGAGTTTTCACACCTGGCGGTTAAGTCAGTAGGGAAAATTGTATTTTTTAAACTATTAATATAAAGTAATAAAGAAGGGAGGTAAATTGATTATTGTAAAAACCAGTATTTTAAATAAATTACCGGTATTTAACGTAAATGTAAAACTTGGAAAATCGTATACTTTTAAATGGCAAAAACTTCGTTAAAAAAACCTATTATAGAAATCAGACTTCGGCTATTGTCACAACAACAATAGACCTTCAGGAAAATGAAAATGAAAATTTAAAATAATGAAAATGGAAAATTTTTAAAAGAAAATGCATTGGGAAAACGCTAGGGAAGGCCTAGGAAGAGAATGGAGTGTCCTACAACTTTCATTCAAGTCTCTAAAAAACAGGAAAAAATCACAGTTTAAGAAAAGCTACTTCGCGGGAAAATCCCATAAAACCGCGAGGAGTTAGAAAGGAAAGTTGAAAATTCGCAAAGTTGAATAGGAGAGGAAGGGTTAAGAACCACGTAAAGCGCTGAGCCAATCAGAGCGGAGAGGAGCTTTGGCGGCCGGAACAAGGATGTAGCATTCAAATAATTTAAGAAGTTTAAGCCTTAAAACTACGATAAACAAGATAAAAATAAAGGATTTAAATGTATTGCTAAACAAAGGATGATTTTACACACAGGAAGGTGTAAGAAAATCACTTTAATGTGAAAAAATGAGTTTTCGCGAAAAAATCGTGAAAGTGGAGATGGAAGGAGGCTTTATAAACCCTGGACGGGAATTTCAAAGGGGATTTTGGTGATCGACAGTACACGGAGTGTATGTCTCTCTGTTAATGGATTTTTAAGAGTTAGTACGGAGTTTGCTATTGTACGGGTGAAGTGATCAGCGGTTTGACAAGGCGATACAGGAAGACTACAGGAATATAAGCAGGAATACAATATACTGCTAAGGCTATATTATCAATGAAGTAGCTAAGAAACTTCAGGGACCTGGACTTCTGGAACGTTTTGGCGGACAACTGGACATGAGTATCTAACGTGGAAGAGTTAGCAGGACGATCCCCGGACACATAAAGGACTACTACAAACCACAGGCAACTATAACTCAACGGAAGAACATCTGACACAGCTTCACGACAACAATAGAACAGCACGCTGTCATCATTGTACATCGCCAAAAGCGCAGAGAGCAACTTTACCCTACAGGTTCTTCTGCTGCTATAAACAACAATCAGCCCCGTGTTAGACGGCCATCTTAAACAACAAATTTGAGGTCTGTGTCAGCGAATTTACGTTTATTCCCCACAATTTGCCTGATTAAATTCAAATTTAATTTATTACAGATACTGGGTTAGTAGGATTGGAAATTGTTTTTCTTAGTGTGAAATGTTTTTATAATATCTAAAGTCGTATAGCATAAAAATCATTAAAGTAAATTCATAATTTAAATAAATTAAAAATAAGTAATTAATAAAAAGCTTGGAACAAAGCATATTAATTAAAAGCATAATTAAAAGTAATATTAAAATTTGTTCTACCTTATTAGATTAAGCAAAAGTTAAAGAAAATTGTAGGGGTCTGCGGGTAGTGATTTTTTGGTTCGGGTCGGGTTCGGGTCGGGTAGTGAAATTTTTCCCTCGGGTCGGGTCGGGTCGGGTAGTAAAATTTTTCACTCAGCTCGGGTTTGGATCGGGTAGTGAAATTTTTCCCTTGTGTCGGGTCGGGTCGGGTAGAGAAATTTTTCCCTCGGGTCGGGTAGTGAAATGTTTTACTCAGTTCGGGTCGGGTAGTAAACAAAACCACAAAGAAGTGATTATTTAGAAAATAAATCTTTTTCCTCTGAATTTAGCACTTGCCACCAAGTTCAGAAATATTATATCGTAACTTAGTAAGTTATTAGGTCACTAATAAAAAGTAATCAACCTAAACTATTAGCCTAGGCCAATTGAAGTATTTTTTCTATTTCTAAAAATACTACCAATGTACCTATAGGTACTAAAATCATAAATACACAATTACAAAGTCCCCTATTTCCTAATTTATTATTTTGATTTATGTACAATTAGCAATTTTAACATTGGTAAATTAAATTCTAAATTGTACACGTAGTCACGTACACACAACTTTTTAAATAAATAAATATAAACAGCATAATTATTTCAGGTGGAGTAAATGTAAGAAGAGCTGACTTAATATTTGAAGGTACCTGTATTTATTTACACAAATTGTTATGTTTATTCTAAAATATACAACTCATAAAAGCAAATTATACTTATGGATGTAATTAATTGAATGTAATTAACTTAACAAATAAAACTACAAAACACCATATTAAACCCTTTTAATAATGTAGAAACCAAAAAACTAAAAAAACTGCAACAATAAACCACTAGGCCTAATTCATTTTTCACTTTGAACACTTTATACAGTAACGTTAAATTTTAAAAACTTCTTTTCTCTTAATATTATGGTTTAAAAATACCAACATGCTGACCGTTCTACAACAAAAGTTGACCGTGATATGAACCCAAGGCGTATTACGCCTTGATATGAACCATGTGAGTGAAACGAAGTGGAAGTTCATTATAACCTCAACGAACACAGAATCGCAAAACACAGACTGTAAAACAAAAATGAACCAAGACCATCTACAAATACATGTAATTGTAGATGGTCTTGAATGAACTGTTATGACTAAGGAAACTTTTACGCCGACCAGGTATCCGTCTGTCTATATTAATGTTGATATTTCGGCTTTGAATTTCATTTTTGGTAACATACTTGTTTGCAAGCCGAAATGTTGATCTTAGTTTAGAAAGCCAAATTAATATCATATCGCAGTTAGTTGTCACTTGTCGGAGAAAAGGCTCTGTCGTAAAAATTCTGGAAAAATTATCGATTAGTCATTTCCCAAGTATCGAATTATACTACATAGATAATAATAGGCTGGACGAGTGTGCCTATGCACGGATTAGTAAGACGAATAAGACGATATTATTACAGTCGTGTTTGCACATAAAACACAAGTCGTGCCTTTACTCTTTAGGTAATTTGACTTTTTTTATCATAATATTATTGTCATTATTGTGTTTTCTACGGGACTTGAAGTAAACGACAGATGACTAGCTGTTTTAACCAACGTGACATTTTTGATTCCATCTTTGTTCCGTTTGTCGAGTCGAAATCGTTGTTGGGATTATAATAAGAATAAAGAAGATCGGACATTTTTTGTTTTTAAATATAAGGAAATTTCATTATTTATTTTAATTCCTCACTAACCAAATTTATCGGGTACTGAATTCCTCACTGCCCGAGTTCATCGGTACTGAAATTTCTCACTACCCGAATCTATCGGGTACGTGAAAATACCCGACCGAGTTTTAACGTATATTTCGAACCCGCCCGACCATCGGGTAGTGAAAAAAACCCGCCCGAAACCCGAA
>JAGFPH010021080.1:0-10265 GCA_018207615.1 Philaenus spumarius | reverse complement strand
TTACTGTAGTCAAAATAATATTGTTTTTAATCATTTTATTTTTTACTACTTTTTAGAACAAAACAAAAAAATAATATTCTACCTACGTCAATCGTATAAAAAAATTATTGTCCCAGGCGGGATTCGATCGCGCGACCTTTGAATTACTGGCCGTGCTCGCTACCGTGGTGCTACCCCGTGCGGCCGCCGCCGCGATGCTAGATTGACAACACAAACTTGTTTATTTTTAAACATTTCCCCATAATTATAAAACGCCGAAGTTTTGATAAAAGCGGGTGGTGTCATTTTGTTTGGCATCTTAAGCACTATAAATACTGAAAATTTTATCAACATCGTTAGTGCCGTTTTTGAGAAATTTTGATTTTTGTCGTTTTTTATATGTTTTTAGGGGTAAATTACCCTTAAATATTAAAAATTCCAAAAAATGAAAAAATGCCTGGAGATATTAGGGTTTAGTACCTACATACCAAATTTCATGAAAATCGGACCAATAGTGTCCTCTCTGGTCGTGTATACATACAGACAGACTGACAGACAGACACCACTCTAAAAACACTTTTTTGGGTTCAGGGAGCACCAAAACAAAAAATTCCACTAAAAATATTTTTGGGTTCAGGGAGCACCAACACAGATAATTGCACTAAACAATTTTTTGGGGTTCTGGGAGCACCAAAACATATAATTCAACTGAAAATTCAAATTCGAACATTTTTACGAAAACAATACTTTCTCCATATACTACGTATAGGGTGGAGAAAGTAAAAATGTATAAAGTTTACTATTTTTTACTATTTATATCATACGTTTATGAAATAATAAAACGGTTTTTAAAAATGTATTCAGCAATCAACATCCGCATATGACAGTACTTCAAAATGAAACCAAATTTTTAAGGGGCTCCGGAGTGCCCTATCTCGGCAATGTTAAAAATACAATATTTAAGGAACATTTTCTCAGAAACTACTGGATCAAAATTAGTAAAATTTTATTAGTGTGTTAGTACTACCTAAATACAAAATTTAACGCGAGGGTTTTGCAATACAAGCATTTGAATAAATTTTGTCATTATTTTTATAAATTAATAGAATTTTGACTAGTTTTTGTCGTATTTCTCAGTCATAATTTAGAAATTATCACTTATATTACAAAATTCTCTCGTTAAAACCTGTAGTATACTCCATTAAACAACCCCTGAAAATTTCAGATCAATATGTTTGATAGATTTTTATAAAATGTTCCTTTTGTGAATAAAATATATGATTTCCGGAAAACTCGTTTAAAGCTTTACTTACATATTTAGTACATACCAACCCCATATGCAGGGTTGTCATCATCTGAATATCAACAAAGACTGTATAATCAGGTTTGGCACTACAGAAAAAGCTAAATATCCCTTCCAAAATGAAAATTCCCACCATAGGTGGCTATTTTAATTATTTTCAAAGATACAAAATTTGTCTTATTCTCATGTGATATACGAACCAAAAAACGTATCTATACCCACTTAGAGTTGAGATATAATAATAAATTTAGGCTTGTTTTAAAGCTCAATAAAAGGGCAATAACAAGCAATAAAAAACAAAAAATGAAAAAAAAAATTTTTTAGGTGCTCCGGAGCCCCTTAAATTTATTCCACGAATTAACGGGAAAAAATTACTTATTCTGTAGCATTGCTCTTATGGGAATCAGCTTCAATATGACGGACATTGTAGCGCCCCCTTAAAAATGGACATTGTGCGTTCTCAATTCATAAGTTGTATTAAAAAGTATACACTTCTCCCGTGTGGTATTAAACATGCAATTTACATTTTTTTTACACAACTTACGAAATGAGGAAGCACAATATCAATTTCAGAGGTATTACCAATTAAACAAAACATTGTGTTAACATTAACGGGTTAAGCCTGACGTAGGACAATCTGTTACACTTAAATACCCAATTCAAATACTAAACTAGCAAGGCTTTCGTGGCCTAACCGGTTAAGGCACTATTATCTGGTGATGGACTCTGCTGGTTCTAATCTCGGCAAGACCAAAACTTTTTTTCAAACAGATGGAATAGAGCCTTTCACATAATAGAGCGTTTCATAAAATGCGTGAGAAAATGCGTGACGGTAAAATCCGATTCACTGCCCGCAAACATAGCGCCAAGGTTCACACTTCAAAAATTGTATTAATCTTTTCAAGTCATTAATTGTTGTACACGTCAACGTTATCGGATCAGGCTTCCCGAAGTTGGGAATCTGTGTGCTTGGATACATCCTCATCTACTGTGCGTCCGGACTTTAGTCGGCAGTACGGGAAAGGCTATTTCATATGAAGTTTCCGTACTACTACCCGCACTGCTGACTTCGGCCGCTCTATGAATTCACTGAATGTGTAGACGAAGACGTAATTTTGTAAATGGTGTTAAATTGAATTAAAGCTAATAAAACTGTCTTTCCTCATGTGACAACAAGAAATGTATATACATTTGTTATATATTTTGTATATTCTTTTATAATTGAAACGCAACTGAGAAGAGCATAATAAATGTAGTAAGCGAGGATTTTTTTTAATTTCCGGTCAGGGAATGTTGTACAGTAATAGATAAATTTAATTTTTGTAATTTGACTTTTTTACTTGGGCTGCTTAATTTAGGCAGTAGTAGCCACAGAAGTCAATAGTTATCATTGTGTATTTGTAATTGGCCCGGTGCTGGCCCGATCCGGCTTTGCAAGGATAGACAAATTAAAGTTAATTGTATATTAACAAAAAAAATATTATATCAATAAATATAAATTACACTATGTATTTCTTATGGGGATTTTTAGTAACTTTGACCCCCAAAGCTCCCCTAAAATTTCTAATTTTTTTAAACCCTTTCTTAGAGAGCACAAAGGGCCCTAGAGGAAGCTACATACCAAATTTCATTCCAATCCGTTCAGTAGTTTTAAAGAAATCGTGATTTAGTAACTTTGACCTCAAAAACCACCCCCCCCCCCCTAAGATTTCGAATTTTTTAAAACCCTTTCTTAGTGAGCACCTGTGGCCCTACAGGATATATACCAAATTTCGTTTCGATCCATTCAGTAGTTTTTGAGAAATCGTGATCAGTGAGCCAGTGGATTTGGCTTTTATATACCGGGTGTCCCACGAAGAGGTCCCTATTTTTGAATTGATATGACAGACGTATAGAGCGCGCTACAGACTTGAAATTCTACAGTCTTGACTAACACATGCCGTTTTCAACTGAGAAAAAAGTGAAATGTTGTTCCTGGGATATTGCCTTTGAAAATGATTATGAAGCAATAATTTGTTTTAGGGAAAGGTACCCAGGTGTAGTTATACCGTCAAGGAAATCTATTCGTAAGTGGAAGACTATCCTACTAGAAACGGGGTCAATACAAAAAAAAATACCGTAGATCCTCCAACATAGAAAATGAAGAAATCGTATGTGCTGCTTTCATGAAAACTCCAAATACGCCTAATTCAGTAAGAAAGGTGAATCTGCTACAGGGATACCGAAGTCATCTGTCCAAAGGTATGCCAAAAAGAACAAAATCAAACACTATAAAACTCATTTAGTTCACGGACTGCTTGAAGATGATCCTGACAGACGATTGGAATTTTGTTCGAAAATAATTGAAAAGACTGACGTAGATAGCAAATGGCATGAAGGAATCGTGTTTTCACACGAAGCGACATTTTATCGAACAGGAACTGTAAACAGGCATAATTTTCATTACTATAACACAAAAAATCCACATATCTTACAAGAAGAGAAATTAAAATCAACAGGTATAACAGTTTGGGCTGCTGTTACAAAGGATGGTGTTTTTTCGTATGACATATCCCGACAAACAATGACTGGAGAAAGGTATGCATCAGTTTTAAGCAATCACATAGTTCCTCATCTTTCTCAGCCTGAGATGAAAGACGTTTTTTTCAACAGGATGGAGCTTCTCCGCATTATGCTAATGTGGCCAAAGCAGTTTTGGACCAAAATTTTCCTAGCCGTTGGATAGGTCGTGGCAGGAGCTTCATGGACTGGCCCCAAGGTCTCCAGACTTGACTGTTTGTGAATTTTTTCTGTGGGGCTTTTTGAAGGAGAAGGTTTATTGTCATAACATTGCTACAGACGATGAACTAATGAGGTTGATCGAAGAGGAACTGTTGTTGATACCTCGAGAGTTGTTCAGCAAAGCGTATGACTGTTTTCTATTTCGTTGTCATCAGTGCATTGCGATCGATGGACATCAGTTTGAATAAAGTTTATGGATCAAATAGATTTAATTTATTTATGAGTTACTTATATCTTTAATTCCCTAACGTTGTTTAGTGCTTAGTAACATCGTTAAAATTCAATAATTATGTTGTGACACTTAAGCAAATAAAACTGTTTTAAAGAAAAGGTACAATTTCTTTGATATCCCGCCATTTTGTCGTAATGTGTCAGAATTAACTGATACTCAGGTGTATTTCTTTTACATATTGTACCAATCTTACAAAAAGAATAATTAAGGGAACGGAAACGATACTGGGCCACATAGATTGGTACTGTTCAAGACTTACCTTAGAATTTAAATATCACCAAAAGTAGGAATATTTCAGCTTATCTCTTACAATGCACAGGATACCTAAAGGTTACCTCAATAAACCATAGAAATAGGTATAATTTTTAGGTTTATTAACCAAGTTAAATAAAAGTTTATACGCCCTTAATACAAAAAGATAATTAACATGCCCTTAATACAAAGAAAGATTGAGATTAAAAAAAGAAAACATATATATTTTATTAAATTTAATTTAAAAACCCTTCCCAAAAAATAAAATTCAAAAACCCTCCCTTTTAATAATAATTACAGAAATTATACAAAAGATTTACAAGTTACAAAGTTTCAACATGAAGTACCATGGATTTGTTTTAAGAAAAAAAAAATATATTTGTCGTTGGCCAACTCTAAAAGGTAATTATAAATAATTAAATAAATAGACAAAATTAATTATGAGACGTCTCTCTATATATAAAAAAAGGTGTGAAATTTCTAATATGCAGCCCTTAAGGGCTAAGGTCCGAAATGTGCTAGCTTGCTCCTCCCAATTTATTTAACACTAACATATCCTAAATAGTACACATGTGCAAAAATTATTTTCAAAAAAATACAGCCTATTTAACACTTAACATAAAGAAAAGAACAAATGCAGATAGTTCTCATTTTTTTTAAATTAACTTCTGTCTCCAATTAAAACTCAGTAGAAATATTTTGATTATGTATTGAATTTTCAGTTGCAAGGTAGGCCTTTTCTAATTGTAGTAGTTGCAGGTTATCTCATTGCATTAAACATCCCCTGCAGTTGGACCAGTTTAACTGGTATGCGGAAAACAAAAGGCTTAGAAGTAATTCATGTTCTTCAGCGACACACGTTACCCCGATCAAATTATTTAAAGTTCGGCAACATTACGACCACTTGGCAGCGTCTGAAAGTTTTCGTTTGTAACGGTCTAATGTCCGACGCTTTACACAAACTCATGACAAAGCTAACGAGATAAAGACACAGCTGATCGGTTGTCGGTTACAACGAACTCTGTTAAGTTGTGTACGATAAGAGGTATACCGTACAGAGTCGACATCTGGCGGAGAAAAGGATAACTATTTGGGGACTGGGTGAAGGTTAAATGATAGAAGTTGTTGATGGACGTTACAATATGTGTATGTTATGACTGTTGAGTTTCAGGTTTGTAGAGTGTTCGGTGCATCTAATATATTAATTCAAAAATAGGGACCTCTTCGTGGGACACCCGTATATAGATAGAAGATAGATATGGTTTCACATTACATTTTAAATAACACTAAAATGTGCACTACTGTATCGACACACCCTAAACCATCCGAGAACAAACTAACACTGAACAATTAAATGGGACAGAAGAGGAATCTATTCCTTATCTGTTTACAGGAAACGCCGGAGCATTGGGTTATTTCTGTTGTCACAACACTTAAATTAGTTCAAACTGTTCCTTCATAAGAAAAATAATATTTGTTGTAGTCTTGGGTTTCTTTGTTTGTTTATGGTTACTGCAAAACAATCTTATAAATACTGTAGACTACATTCCTTTTTTTAAATTTATTACACAACCATAATTAATTGTATTTTATCAAAATTTATTACTTCTGAAATCATTTTTACATTAGTGTTCACAATACTGAATATAAGTTGAAGACCAGGTGGTAACTATAACTTGTGATCATCATTTTTAATGTATCTGTGAGTAACGATAACGCCTTTGTCGACATGTACTAGTCGTATGTTGTCAGGGTGGGTAGTAGATCCGCAACCGCCCATATGTCCTGTACTGCCAACTAAAGCCCGGACGCACAGTACATTATAGTATCAATGATATCAAGTAAGGATACCTATAAAACTGCAATATTTGTAATAACACGTTAAAAAGTAACAAGCAATTGAAACCAAAGATTCTGGTGGCGTTATAAATACGTTTTCTCTTATATGATACAGTAACGAGTTTGTTTATTTAAATTATAAAGTGTTATAAAAGTACTAAAACTAAATACAACTGCCGATACCAGTAGAAAATCGATGAAGGTAAATCTATAAACACATTTCATTAAGGAATTATTCCTTACGTTTCAAAAGAAGTTCCTTTTACCATGGATCACTGAATAGAGTGATGGAATGCAACAGTTCATTTAACAGTATAGAAGTAGATATTTTTACAATGTTTCACTCCCCACGGGCACAAATTAGGAACGAACAAGTTTTCCTTAATTCAATATAATATACAACACTGTATTTTAAAATAAGAGTGCGATATTATATCATTCAAAATTGTATACCTTTTAAAAATATTAACGGCTAGTCCTATAGGTCTACTAAATAATTAATACAATATTTTGCTTATCAAACATGTCGTTAATAGTTGAGTAAAAGATACTAATAATACTAATAAACTGGGTACTAATAATTTGATTTACTCCTAGAGAAAATCATTGTTAACAAATTTGTTATTTTACAATCCTTTTCACTGCAGTGCCTGTAGGACAAATATTAAAATATCAAAGACTTAATAATCCTGTCATATATAGGCTACTTATTATCATAACAGTTAAAAAAAAATCTGTAAACCAATAAAAAATGAAAGTGTGCCTCAAATTATTATAAGTGAATTCATTTTTAAAACTACAAGTTAACATAAAGATAATCTTGGTAGACGATAGAAAAATTTATAAAATTTGAGAACTAAAAGCCATTTTATACAAACTAAAACAAATCGCCTCCAGTGAACTCCTTTCGGTATCTAAAGTGTGATAAACACAGATATTTATGAGGTTCATATTATTTTAAGGTGGAAATAACCGAAAAGGGTTTTCATTTGTAACAAAACATTTTAAAACATATGTTAATAAAAAGAATGCCTTAAGACAAATTTATCGCAATTTGACTACGATAATGAAATATTAAATATTTGTAAATTGACCCTGCAAGCGAAATAACGAACTAAAACCAATAAAGCATTATAGCTCCAAACATCTGTGACTGTTAACACAGATATCCAGATCAACGTTTAAACATAGTATTGACAATAGTCTGACACTTTGAGTTTATGGTGAAATGGTTGTCTTCAAATGAAAATTAACATAGAAAATATCTACACTAAAACACGTATTATACAAAGAAGAAATGTGTAACTTACAAATAATATGAATGGATATGCGCTGTTACATCCAAGAACAACACATTTACCAGTATCAAATGAAAGCTAAAATGACTATAACTTTATTTATAAATATGTATTAAACATAATTTAAAGTAGGTTGTTTGTTTATATACTTTAGTAGGTGTATAAACGAAACTTATTATAATATTAATTGATCCTTCAACCTATTATTACTTGTTATTTTACGCGTTACATCCTGTAACGAGTAAGCCACAACAAAATAAAATACAATCATTAACGGTTACTTACAAGTAACGCCTACACAATTGTACCTTCAATTTGACATGCACAACTATTAAATGCAGTTTATTGATGTATCTAGAAATATTTACCCCAGGCATTAAGACCTTGGCCTCGTACTAGCGACCTACATCACGCAAGCATCTAAATATATTCAATTTCCCGTTTAGAAATATAACGATTCCGGATGTCAATACGTCACTACTAAGATTATAAAAAACAATTTTTTTCTCAAACAACTTTTTATTTAAAGCCTCACTCATAGTTTTGCTGAAAGTATTAGTTTAATAATTGGATAAATTTATTAAATTTATTTTACATGGCATAAAGCTATATTATTTAATTATTGTTAAAGATTATTTAATACTTATTTAAATAACAGACCTACGATTATATTATACATTCAAAAAGTTGATATGATATGTACTACAACTTTCTATAGAGCACTCTCTTTGCGAGCGAATTTTCACTTTTGCTCTATAATAGCTGCAGAATAAGTTAATATCAATCACTGGAAGAAAATCTTTTTTTTTCTGGCCTAGGTGATATAACTGGTTGTCTAATATTTAGCTGTCTAAATATTTCGACCAAAAAATTACTCAAAATTAACCTTCCAGTAATCGTAATTAAGCTCTGTTTAGAACACAAGAAATAAATTTGACTTATTATCCATCTCAAGGAAATGAGAACAGTAGAGCTGACCTACTAAATAACTTTATTTGTGCTTTTGATATTTTGATAATGCAACAATGCAACACTTTGATTATATAACTAAAACACTAGTAACTATTGTAATGAAATATGCAAACAATAGGTGAGTGAAAACTAAAACTTGTTTATTCTATGAAATAATAACTAACAATAATTTATTTAAAACTATTAAACATAAATCAAAATATTCTCTCTTTGTTGGTATCTTCCCAACGAATACAATTTTTAACCAAATAAATTTAATTTTAATTCTTCTTAATTAATTAATAAAGACAGAACAAATTTACTATTTTAATTATTTGATTGTATTACTCAATTTATTTTATTACTTGAATTTCATTTATTTTAATATAATTCATTACTACTTTTATTTTGAAATTTACACCAAGAAAACAATTTGTTTATAATCCTACCTAACCCAGTATATTTAAAAAAGTTAATTGAAGCTAATCAGGCAAATTTATAGGGGACAGTATCGTAAGTACGCTTTTCACAGACCTTTTAGAGACGCTTAAGTAGGCCGTCTTTAACGGTGCTGATGTTGTTTGGATGCTGCAGGTTGGCTAGCAGGGTTGAGTTGCTCTCGTTCCTGAAGTCTATTGCAGTTGTACAGCATGCTGTGATCTTGTAGTCGTGTTGATTTTAAAGTTGTACTTGGCTGAATTACAGGTGACTGATGGTTGGAGATGTCTTCCTGGTGTCCGGGATTCGCTCGTTCCGTTCCAGCGTTGTTAACAATTCATGTCCTATAGGCTCGCCAGTCTAGTTCCTGAAGTTCCAATAATGACGTCGATTTACTACTTCATTGAAGTCCTCGTCCTCGTAGTTTCAATATTATTTGACTAATATTGATCAATGATAAACATTACAACTTCTCTCACTAGTGAACTGTATTAACTTGTAGTAAAAACTGATAATTTATAACTGATATTATTTTTTTCATTTATGTTAAACGTAGTACAATTTTCTAAGTCCAATTTATCTAAGATAGTAAACATTGAAGAGTCCAGCGTGACAATTACTCTTCATTGAAGATTTATAATTCGTAAGAGTCTGAAGAGTATGAAGAGTCTTCGGACATCGTGTCCCGCGCTTATAAAGTGTCCATTTCCACTAGATCTGTTACCAACCTTAAGATCTGTTACCAACATACACTACGTTTTTCTTATTCATTAACTTTGATTTTTCCGGGATTTTTCTTCTCCAGATAGTTTCCCTTAATTTTCCATAAATTATCCAGGTTATTTTTATTATTCTATTGTACTTTTTACCTACTTTATTCTATTGTTTTCGTTAATGAACTTCACTAGTAAGTTGGCATTACCATATCTCGTTTCTGATTGGCCGTTAATTCCGCGCGCATTCTAGACTGTTATCGCTGTAAAACCACTATTGTTCTCCTTCTTTTGTCTTTAACTCATCACGGCGTCATTTGATTTTTCGCAAGTGAGCTTTTCTGGTTCCTTGAATTTTCCTCTTCCTTTACGAATTCGAGTGGTGTTCGTGCGACTTCGCGTCCTCGCGCGAGGCCTACACGTGCCTTTCTCGTTACGTTTTCCGGGAATGTCTTCCAGTTTTTCCAACTCGCGATTTC
>JAGFPH010021079.1:0-13645 GCA_018207615.1 Philaenus spumarius | reverse complement strand
CGTAGTGCGCAAGGATAATAGGTATTAGAATGCTTAGGCAATATGCACTCGAAATATGTACTACAGTCGACTAATTTTTCCTCTTCGGCTATTTCGACCACGTGATCGTGGATTCGCCGCAAAAACTGTGCCTTTTGCAATCCTTTTGTGTGGATCGTGGAAAAAGGTTTGCACAGCGTGCGTATCATGTCTTCATCGTACGTAACGCTACCTTCGTACCAATCGATGAATTGGAAGTGTATTTGTAGGCAACGAGCCGACCTCTGAGCTTTGGCATTCAATTCGGAAAATTTGTACGGTTTTTTAAAAACAATAACGGTGGAGATATACTTTCCGACTATTGCCAGCTCTTTGACTATATACTTGTTGTCGTTATCTTGGAAAGCGTGAAACTCAACCACGGCCTGCATGTTTCTTGAACAGCGCAACCTCGTCGTACAGTTTGTCCGCTTCGGGAAGCGTGCTAGAAACGAGTTCGTCGGTGGCTAGACACTCACTGATGTACTTGCGTAAATATTCTTCTATATAAAATAACCCATTAATACGACGCGACACTAGCGGGACACTGTCTTCAAATAATTTCCACTCTGACGCATTTAAAGTCAAAGTATGCTGACCGTCATACAGTACTACGTAACGTTTACCAAACATATTCTTTACTGAAAAATCTCCGGTACTCAATCGAACTCTGAGCGTACCTTTATCCGCGAAGGCTGCTGTGATTTCTTTAATACGCACCAGTATCTCGTTAAACACGTTGTGCGAAAAGAAAACAAATTTTTTACCCGCTTGAAACAATACTCCGATGCCGTAGCCCGTATTCTGGAATAACCCCATCGCTACGAACTTTGTACATTCGTCGTTTAGGAAATGTACTGATTTTAAGAAAATACCCAACGGCAGGTTAGGCGGAACCCATCGTTTGGTAGGTGCACGCTCCACGTCTATCCTCTCTGACTCCATGACTACGACTGATGCGTGTCACCCAAATTACCAGCTTCTTAACCGTGCCGGAAAGAAGGTTATACACTATATGAGCATCGTGAAGAATAAGACAGTAGGCCGTTGTGTTGGCGGGAATATTGGAGGAAGCTTCTATTTCAAGTCTGACGTCAACAGGGCCTGATTTTATAGAATCGACTTGTTTGGAACAGTCGATGACGAAAATCGGAGCTTTGGCCTTGAACGCGGCAAGATCCATGCAAGGCGACGACTCGCGCAGATAATAAGACTGTTGAAACCTAGAGTACATTTCGTACATGGTCGAAACGTCCCCGTGGATATTATCGTAGGGAAAATATTGAGAATTCTAATATAGTTTTACGTTGTTCACTCCGCACCGGTCAAACACGGCTGCGTCCTTTGTAATTTGATTCTTTCTGCCGGTCTGAAAGGCCAGAATAACGTAACTCGGTTTCTCCAATTGGTTAGACGTTTTCACGGTCCAGGAAATCTGTTGCGTTTGCGGGAGTGTAGGGAATTCGTGAATCTCCCAGCTTCGAAAAGGAACGTGAACGGGGGCATCGCGTTCGATCATTTTTAAAATTTTCAATCTGTACGCGTCGGTCACGGTTAGATGGGGAACTCTCCACTGTATGGTGGTTATTTCCAAGGTCACGGTCGCAGCGTCAGTGCTAATTATAGCGTTTAAATCGGACGCCGAGCGTAAAAGTACTAGTTCTTGTTTCACGTTGATCACGATTCGTTTGTAGTCTTCGAAAAAACCCATTAGCATTTTCAAAGGTACGGAGATTGTAAATGTCGCCGATTCGTGTGTTTCACCGACTCAGCCGGCATTCGCGAGTTTATTCTTTTCAATTTCCCGCAATGACACGAGGTTCTTCAACGTACTCGAAACGCCGACGTTTCTCGTTCTGTCCACTTCGTTTGCAGCGATCTCGTAACGTATATCGTCAAACAAATACGCTACCGCGTTATTCACAAGCTTTACGTTCGCATCCGCGTTAGCCGCTGATTTTCCGCTCAATTTGCCCTTGATATACAGTATGCTTTCCAACGGCACCGTAATCACGTAGTGTTGGTTAATAGGTATACGGATTTCGTCGTTATTACTATAAGTGGCCGAGGCGTAAGGTCTGTACGAATGGTATTCCTTCCCGCTGATGACGTCATTGTACTCGGCTGCACTATCGACTGCCAGCAGTTCCATTTTTGATTTTGAATCCTAACGATCTGAGGAAACGAATGTTGCGCGGTGTTAACCCCAACGAGTTTTGTCGCGTACTAACCACCGTTTTATACTGACGCTCGTTAAATACGAGTCCCATTTTGGCGTCGTCGTAAATGTAATCGCACCGAAACCGCTTCGCCTCTAAAATCGATCAGCTCACCGTTCTGGTCCCTCAGACTGACCGTCACACTATGAACATTTTTCACCTTGACGGGTACATATATTATATTGGACGGTTTTTCCACGATCTTGTATCCCGGAGCTACTTGGGGATAAATCTCGTGCATAATGTGACACTCGATCCCGTTTTGAAACGAGCCAACGGCGATATTGCACTCTACACGGATCACACTCACTTTGATAATGTTGACCGGGGAATCGGACAAGTGATTCATATTGGCTTCCAGTATACCATTTTTGAAACCTAGTAATCGACCGATGGATCCGTTCTGGAAAATGATCTTTTTCGAACAAAACATTTCCGCCTTTAACGTGTTGTTGTTTGGTTTCAATTGAAATTTAATTCCTTTCGGCTCGAGCTGAGTTACAATATATTTCTCCATGTCTTCGATTTCGTACGACCCTGTAGGTATGCTCACGGTCACGTCACCTTTTTCATCTTTGATTCGCAGTTTGTTATTAACGTTCTCCGTTATGTTTGGAATGGAATTGTAAGTGGCGAGATCTATAAGGCCGATTTCCCACTCTCCGTCGAGCTCGAGCGGCGGAAAGAAATCGCACGATAGCGTGGAAGTGTTGCCCGTCAAAACGATACTCATCGGGGCGATAGAAACTTTAAGCACAAATGTCCGCAGACGACTGAGTCACCACTCTGATGCTGTTTGTAATTATAGTGAACCGGTGCGTTCGGCCCGAAATATCGCGTCAACTCGGTGGGTGGCCTAAGATTGCCGAAACTATCAAAGTACTCGACGCTGTGCCCCCGTTTTCTGTAACACACCCAATGGGAACCCTCACCCCTCACACTGTCCAAATTCACGATGGCCGACTCGTTCTTTAGGGGCCGCAGAGGGAGGGTATCTCGCATGTAAACACCGCGGAAATATGGAATTTTAAGTTTAGCTGCATATTTTTCCAAATCGATATTAGTCAACGGCCTGATCGGGATCGAATCTATCGGGGTTTTTTTTACTACAGCGCTTGCGTCTTTTACCACTCCCCTTCTTCTTGTACGGCTTCAGGTAAAGCCCTTTACCCTGGAGCTGCTTCAACAACTGGGCAACCGACTTTGACTTCCTCCGCCGTCTCTTACCGCCCCTAATTTTGGTTTTTAATTTCATAGCGTTTGTTACGGCCCAAGCGGCTGCCTTTTCTCCTACACTAGCGTTATTCGCTTTAAAACGACTCCAAGCCCTTTCGGCTAAATTTTTATCCGCTACTCCACGTCTATCGGAATCACTGTATTTACTGTAGGCTATATCGTGCTCTTTGCAGGCTTCGTAAAGTAAATTTACACCTTTATCGCCTCGTGCTAATCTCTTGGCTAATTTCGTACCGGAACCACAATAGTTGTAACTGGGTAAATGGAGCTCTATAGGTAGAAGATCGATAGCTTTATTTAAAACTTTATCGCCGGCACTCAATACGCTGGAAATAAGACCACGTCCTTTCCTGAAAACTCTCCGCTTGCGACTGACGGGTGTTGACCGTGCCTTCGCCATTTGTATACTGAACTAAAAAGAGGCTGTCACGGAGTTTATGTAGAAAAATAAAACAAGTCCGTTACAAGAGAGTACAAATCTTTGAGCCGCTTCTCTTTCATACAGGTGATCTGCAAAACGTCGAAAATATCCGCTTCTATTCGCGTGACGTAGCCTAGAAACTCGTTGTAGACAAACACGTTATTGTCACCGAAAAAGTATATATTTCCACCAATGTATTGAAAGCCTCCCTTTACATTTGACGGTAACCCTGCGTACAGATCACTTACTCTACCCATGTACATATCGGTACGAGCGCATTCGTCGTAACGCGACACGTACAAATTATCATGGAAAATGATAATTCCACCTTGATTGTTGCGAAAAACGGCGTTGATTTTTTTAATTCTCCCCAACCAATCGGAAGTCTTGTGTTCGTTTAATATTTTTAGACTAGGATACGCGAATGTATAAACTGAACTGTTTGTTATAAAGAGTATATTGCCATCGGCCTGTTGATAAACACCTACCAAACTTTTAAAATCGCGAGGTAAGAAATTCAACCAGTCTCTTATTAGTTCCGGTACAATGTGCGGTTCTCTTTTTGACACCTCTAAATGTAATTTCCAAAAATATTTTTCTTAAAATACTTATACGTGCTTATCGCCGATGAGAATTTTGTCAATTTTTCGTCTTAAACTACAGAGGTCGGGCGGAGTACCTTCGGACGTCCGAGGAGGTGCCGACGTAGTAGCAGTAGTAGTAGTAGTAGTAGTAGTAGTAGTAGATGTTGTCGTCGGAATAGGTGTAGTACTAGTAGTCGATGTTGTCGTAGTAGTCGTCGTAAACGGTCCGTATATAGTCCGTATATCACGAATGGCGTCATCGGATATCTTTAACTGGTACATAATCGATATACCGACGGGCGGAAATGATAGTCGAAACATTGTCGAACCACGAGCATGAGAATGACCGAGACCCAGAGCGTGACCGATTTCGTGAATAAGTACCATGTAGAAAGATTGTTTACCGCTAGCCGGTAGGTCCATACTGAAATCCCAGTATTCGTCATTGTCGAAATGCATTTCAACTTGTTTGCGGGATTTAGTGGGTATGGCATTAACGTGCGCTAAAACTCTTCCTTCCCCGTCGAAATCAAAAGGGCATTTGCCACCGCCCAATTTAACATGCACCTTTTCACTCATGGAAATAATAATATTCGGATTCAGACTGTCACGGTAAAATTTTAAAACGGTACTATTACTCCAGAGTTGAAACGCGTGCGCTACTATAGACTGATGTTCACGTGGTCCGTGCATGTGCCACGAAATCGTAGTATTCTGCCAACCGAGCGCGGCTGTCGCATCATGAGCGTTGTCAGTGTCGTTAAACCCGCAAAATATTTCGTCATCGGAGAGAACCGCTTTGAAAAGGAGCAACACGACGACCGCTCTGGTCAAAGTCATCTTACTGAATGACGGAAAAATTATACACCGGCTTGGGATAACCCGAGGCGGGGGAAAATTATTTATTGAGTTGGGAGTAAGACGACTTGGGGTAACCTCAAACGTAATAGCTTAAACACGTCTTTCCAGTGAGTCATTGTATCTTTTGGAAGCGTCTGTTTGAGTAAGTTTGTGTAGATTTTCTGTGAAAGAGCAACGAGTTCGGCAGATATAAACGTTTAAATGCTAGTTTCCATTTTATTTACCGCAGCTTTTAGCTGACCTAGAGTGACGGCCTCATCGTCAAGATTACCTTTAGCCAAACCCTCTATTCGCTTCTTTTTTGCGTTATAACTCGAAAATGAGGGTAATGTTAAAGTGTTTTCTCGAAAATATTTCAAATTAACTGCGTCTTGTGATAACAATGGTGGACCGATATTATTTATTATATTATTTTGAAAATTCCATCCGTGTTCCGACAACGATACGACCCCGTTGTTCAATATACGTTCGTCAACGTATTTCATATTTACCGCGTCCCCCTCTTCTTTTGGATATCCTACGTTATTTATACGTTTATTATTAACATTATAGCCACTGCCGTCGGGTAAATCGGTTATAGCGTTTGCCTGAAAATATTCCAAAGTAACAGCGTCTTTTTCACTCTTCGGTCGAGCGATATTGCTCAGTTTTAAATCTGCAAAATTCCAGCTGCCGTCACCTGACTTTCCCACCATCCTTCTGTCGACATATAGTTTGTTAACCGCATCTTGGCCTCGCTCTGGCCGTGGCAAGTTAATAATCGGCTTATCTTTCGTATCTAAATAACCGTCTTTATTTTCGGTCAATAGACGTTCGTTTGCGTATTTCAAATTTAACGCGTCGCCCTCTTCTTTGGGATATCCTACGTTTTGTATTCGATTCTTATTAACGCTATAGCGGCCTAACAGTTTGATGGGCAATAGAGATTCTAAATACTCTTATGTCACGGCGTCGTCTTTCTCTTTGGGCGTACTCAATCCCCAAGGGGATACCTTTAGTGTTGTACTTTTTAATCGTCCCGTCAAACGTTAAACACCTTTTCCTCAAAGTACCTAGGTTGACAGCGTCGCGATCTGATGCAGGGTTGCCTACATTGAGCAACAATTTATTTTGAATATCGTAGTGCCCTTCCGGCGTAAGGCTGTACCCCACGCCCTTAGGACCCTGTTTTTGGGTGGCCGCTGCCTCGGAGTACCGTCCGAATTTGTCGACGCTCATCTTATCAATGATCTAATTTTTCGGTTGCCCAGACCTTTTATCATCCCCGCTTCCCGTAGTTCTTTCACGATGGACGCGATCTCGTTTTCGTGACCCGTATGGCCTGCGTCATTGGACGCTAATAAGAGTCTCAGCCGATCGCATTATTCGTTCGGATCGTCCCAATAAGCGTATCCTTTTCCACTGTACGTTTTGGGCGGGAACAATTGTATTATAATTTTATTGTATTTAACCGACTTTGGGTTACGATTGATCTGGCTCTGTGGCTCGTATTAACTTTTGTGCGCAGTCGTTTTCAAGCATATATCCTTGTAAGCGGTCAAGTCTGCTTCGGTGTACAAACCGTCTTTGGGCGAACGTTTAAATAGTAACTCGTACAGTCCAACCGTCCCTTTATAGTTAGTACCGTCTATCGTAATTTCTCCTTCATCGGAAAATTTTAGATTTTTATTTCCGACCATAAGCTCTTCGTTTATGATTCTCGGCCCGTACACATTATCTATAGCCTTTACCCTGGACGTATCCGTTATCATTTTAAGCATGTACTTACGTGTAAGGGGATGCTTGAACATTTCGTTCACATACTCTGTGGCGTCGCTACGGCCTTCCGGAGTTGACAGTAAATCGGTCACGGATTCGGGAGTTTCAGCGATTGTTTCCGTTTCGACAAACCTAGGCCCCCGAGGTGTAACATTAGCATCAAAAGGCCCCGCAATTGGGGAGGATTCGTCAAAGACCGACGGCGGTGGTTCGTCTTTGATCTCTGTTTTTACATCATCAAATTTCCCCTGTAATTTAGACAACTCGCTGATAATCGATTTGTATTGTTTCGCGAGAATTCGTTTCGTATCCACTTCCCCGTACCTCATCTTCTGATATTTCCTTTTGATAGCATCCCTCAGACGGGATATCTCGAGGGTGACCTGCTCGGACGACGACATAACGTATAATGAACGGAAATTTGAGCCGAATTTTCTATTTATGGTAGTTCTATAGATCTCAAAAAGAGCGCATACTTTTTTCTTCTTCAACAGATAGCCGACTACATCTCCGGCCGTCACTCTAAGTGCCCTTCCCTTACCCTTCCAATAATTTCGCATATGATTATCGAAAAAGGGAATGTGTTCCATTTTGTTTACGTCGGTGAATACAAATGATCGTTTTACGTTATCACGCCACTCGGGTATTTCCGCCACAACGAGGTTATCATTTGCAGGTGTGTCTTGCATGTACCGTTTGAGTTCGGAGATAGGTCGCGGCGCGGGTGTCTCCAGCAGGAAGGAATTTAACAAGAGAAACTCGTCTAAATTTGCACCGGTAAATTTACGCCACGCGTTTAGCTGTATCGGATCGGCGGTTGAATATTTTCGACCGTCAAACGATAGTCCGAAATGCGCGCATTGGTTCGGCACAGTGGGTAGAGCTAGTTTTAGAAAATCGACGGTAAACATACTCTGCGCCTTGTTGTTTACGGCTTCAAAATATTTTCCACACATTCGGCGCGGCAGTCGTTTGGGTAGCGGTCCAAACTTTACATTGTAACTAACGTCGGTGCAACACTTTGAACTAAGCAATAACTTGTAGGCGTAAACCGGATCGCAAATAGGCATATTCCTCTCTGTTACTACTACGCACCTGGATGCAAAAGACAAAGAGCATCCGTATTGCAACATATCCAGGTAAACTTGAGTGTAGTTTATGTCTCCGTGGTCGGGTGTAACGGTGCGATTGAAAAAGTCGGGAAAGGGTCTGAACCGCGAGATCAAATTTTGAGAATGTCGTACGGTGCCCTTCAACATGTGTTCGTTGTAAATAACTAGTTCGAACGGAACGCCGTTCTTTTCGCTCTCGTGTAGAAACTTTATCCAGGCATCCCTGTTGTAAATCCGCTGGCCCGAGGTAATCATCAGTATGATTACGGGTGGTAAACTTTAACTGTATACCCCGCGTCTCTTGTGTCTCCAACACCGTCTGTTAAATACACTGCCGTGTTTAGAAGTCCGACTACAATAGTTGCCGCAAAACTGTTTTCTATCGGGATAGTACCAGTCACAAAGATAGGACTTTGGATTAGAAATTCTTGTTGCGGCAGCATAAGGGTTGATATCGTTGTACGTGTAAATACGCATTATATATCTTTTACAACACGATCGAATCCCAGCCGATAGCGGCCGTCCGCAACCTCACTGTCTTTGTCCACGACCACAAATCCGTGTTTATCCTTCCACGCGAGAGCGCAGATATCTTTAAAAACTCCAAACGATACGTCCGGCGTAACGTGATCGGTGAAAATGTGCCGTAAATTCATCTTGTCTTGTTTAAATACTACCAAAAGGTTCGCGTTGTCACGTATCAGCTGCTTGGGTATTCGGCTGTAGGTCTGCCCCAAATAAAACGAGTCAATATTGTTGTGACGTCCCATTGTAAAGTAACTGCGTATATTGTCGTGTTTCTCGCAAGCGATATCGTCAAACAGCATAACGGAATTTGGTTCGGCTTCGTCGGGGGCTATGACACTATCGTTGTCCGTATAGGGGAAATATCCGATACCCGAATTTTCGAAAACTTTTTCCAAAAGTCTGTACTTTGGCTGATGAAGCGATTTGGAAAATACGTAAATATTTGCAAATTTCCGTCCTTGCGGCTCGAACAGCAGGTTAAATACTACATTGGTTTTACCACAGTTCGAGGGGCCACAGACTATACACCTAATAGTATCGGGCAATAAAGAACTGTGACGTTTCTTTTTGGTAGACGTCGACAGGTATTCGTCAAAGTTTGACATCTGAAGCGCGTGCGACGTGCTTTCGACACGCATAGTGAATAGAAACTGAAGCATATTTATTAGAGTTTCTCTTTTTAACGATCGGCATCGAGGCCTACCGAGTTGCCACGACCGCAACTTCCCGTATCACACTACAAGCTCGCTCTTATCAATCCACGAGTTGTGCGTTTTATCGAAACTGAGCCATTTCACAAGAACTTTGTTTCCTTTCTTGCGCAATACTTTTTCAACGAGATAAACGTCGCCCACGGTCGACTTGCTCAACTCTTCGCCGTAGAAACCGCCTTTTAAAATCTCTCCTTTCCCGTCTTGTAAAATATAAGTGGTCGGTTTTGTAGGCACCACTGCGTACACCGTAAACACTTCGTTTGTCCAGTTGGGCAGATAGCCCTTAGCGAATGTCTTTTTATACTTGGATATTCTAACTTTATCGTCCAATTTAAATTTAGGTTCGCTTTTCAAAGATTTACCCGTCGTAATTTTGCGTAAGAGCATTTTCTCGTGTTTCTTTAATACTTTTGCGGGCATCATACCGATGGTTCTGTGCACGGTATTATTGTACGACTTTACTATATTCGGTAACAGTTCGAGCCATTCGTAACTGCCGCGGGCGGTGAATTCGCGCCACATTCGATTTTTCAAAGTACGATTCAACCTTTCCACTATGGACGCTTTTTTGTCCGAATAAGTAGCGTAATGGTTTATTTTGTATTTTCGCATTAACTTTTGCACGTGCGCGTTGAAAAATTCCTTACCTTGATCGGTCTGGAAATGTTTCATCTTGTGATTTTCTAATATCGGTTCCAACGCAGCGGCTACTTCCGGCCCCGATTTCGACTTTATAGGCACAGCAAAAGCAAACTTGGAAAGGCAATTTATAACGGTCATTATGTACTTGTAACCCTTATTCACTTTGGCGTACGGTAACATCTCCACTAAATCCGCTTGGAACAAGTCGTTTAACCCTTTCAGAGTCACACGCCTGGTTTTGAAATTTCTTCTCGCAGGCTTGTGAAGCTCTTCCGCAATAGCGCGTCTCACGTCCATCGTTCGACTGACGGTGAGCAAACCTGTTTGTCGTTACATATCTCGAATATTATTGCCAGTCGGGATTTTATACTGCCCCTCCTGAGATTTTTATGTAAAAAATTTTATAGTGATTTTATACTGAGACAATAAAAAAGTACTTACTAGAGACAATAAGTAGGACAGTAAAATAGTACTTACTAGAGACAATAAGTAAGACAATAAAAAAGTACTTACTACAGACAATAAAAAAGTACTTACTAGAGACAATAAGTAAGACAATAAAAAAGTACTTACTAGAGACAATAAGTAAGTAGTAGGGGAAAGGAAGGATTAGGTTTTTTATTCAAACAGCTGTCTCATCCCCGGTTATATCTGCGTGTATCAGGATAGCAGACCGGGGAAATCATATAGCGGACAGGGTATGTAAACCCCCGAAGGGGTGAAGCAGGCCCCCACCCGCCTGCTTCCGTGATGCCCAACCATAAATTTTGGCATCTCCGTTACAACACATTCAGCCTTACGGGTTTTTACACTACTCCAGAGGACCACACACACACACACACACACACACACACACACACTTACACAAGTTAACATATTGTATTTCTCTCTCTCACTATTCAAAATGTGCTTTTTTATAGCCGTATGGCAAAGTACCGTACTGTCCGTCTCTCTTTCTTTTTGACCCGGTAATTTTGAATAGCTTTGACTCCTTTACGGTTATAACGTTCCGATCTACAGTTCGACGGATCCTGGACTCTTCCGTCAGTATTGTTTGATCAGCAGTAGGATCTGTGACCAGTCGTTTAAGTGACTCAAAGTTTACAGCTCCGGCGGTGCGAAGATTCAGGGTCAGACCTTTAACTTTACAGACTGTATGTATTTGGCCGTCGGTCGTACTAACTTTGTAGCCATAGGTTTTTGGACCTCCGGAAACAAATTCAGAAATGTACGATCCGGGACCGTAGTCGGTCAGTTCGTCGGTCATCTGTCCTAGGTAGTCGCCTGTAGGAATTTTATACTCCCCAGCCTTGTGCAGGTAGATAATTGAGTCCGTGTCGTAATAACAAACCTTGTCACCTAGGACATCCAAGTACTCGTACAATTTAAGTCTGGCTTGGGCTGTCGTATAGGCCGCTAAAACGACGTTGACCGTAGGGAGTGTTTCGCACGCGTCTTCCGTGTACTGCCAACTTACTACCACGACCTCTTGGTTAACCTCTTGTATATTGTTTACGTCGACGGAGGGACTGATTAAAATTTTGAAAAGTTCGGTCGGCTGCCTTACTATCGAGGTTTTTGTCTGATTCTCGCGTTGTCCGAATTTCCCCCAAAACGAATTTAGCATTAGTTTGGCTTATGAACGGAGGCCTTCCTTCTTCTTAATTTTCTTAATGTCGTGCCTTATACCTTCGTTCTCGTAGTACTCCTCGACATATTTCAGTTTAAGGGACTCATTGTCGCATCACGAAGGAAAATTCGAAGCCTCTTGCTTGATTTTCAAAAATTGATTGATGAAATCAAGAAAAAGGCCGTCGCTTCCGGAGACCGTTTCGTATCGCCAGAGTTCGAACATTTCCAGGATGACATAACCTTTCTCGACGGCTTTCCTAATCTCATCCATCGTCCAAGTTCCGGTCAATGTTCTTTCCTCGACTTTATGGACACAGTCTCCGGAAATCAAATTTTCTCCGCACGTGCGACACAATATAAACATTAGTTTATCGTTCATTTTTGTTGGCAGTACAGGGTGATACAGTTGACGGGGAGGGAGCACGGTACATTTTAACAGACCGTCAACGTCCATTCCTTGGACTCTGCAGTCTCTGTCGCCTACGTAGATTTGTGGGTGACCAACGGGGTATTTACCGTATTTGCAGACCCACGGGTAGAGGGAGCAGACGTCGACGTACTGGAGCGTTTCGTTTTCTTTAGCTTTTACGTACGATTTTGTACTCCCCGTGCGCCCACCGAAAAATGCGTCTCGGGGATTGAGGGGCACAGTGTTTAAGAGCGGGTGGGAATCCAGGTACGCCATTTCGGAATTCCTTTTCAACAACGCTCGAAACTAACACTCCCACATCTCGATTGTCTCGTGCTGTCTGGATAGTTTGGCCATTTTGGCTCTTGTTCTCTCCAGTCTCGCGTTGAGTGTGTCCGACGGATCGTCCTCTAAGGGATCATTACGCCCATTAGGGTAACACTTGGAACATCCGTGCCAATAACAGCCTTGAAATTCGTAAATTCGACTGCCGTCAAAGCCATCGACTTTGGAGCCGTCGATTTTGATTTCACGACTGTTTCCGGCGTGTTGTATGTGCACACCCCTCTGGTCGGATTCCCATATAAGCCATTTTAGGGCGACGGGCGATTGATTGTCTGCAAGCCTGTAGCCGAGCTTTGGGAGCAGGCTTATTGTTTTCGGCTTAAGGAAATTTCTCCGAAAAACGAGGTTGCAGACGCTGGCGATGGTCACGGCTTCCAGAAAAGGGTCTACTCTGCACTCTTGCAGGAACGAGTCTCTAAATTTTAAACAAGCTTGGGCCAGAATGTCAACGTCGGAATAGCAGTATTCGAAAATTTCTTTTTCGAAATCGAAAATGTATCCATCGCTCACCTGCTCGTCGTGCCATTTTTCAAACTCTTTGTGTCCTTTGTCGAACATAGAGTCGGGACAGTAGAATTCCTTTGCGGGTATTGGGCCCACATAATTTTGATTTTACACCGTATTAAATAGATAGGGAAAATAGCCTTTCTTTTTCTCGGGAGGGAGATCGAATGCTTTCGGTAGCTTGGAAAGAGGCATAGGCATATAATTGAGCGAGTCGATAAATTTAACATTATCGATCTCCATCAGCAGGATTTTCGATCCTCGGGTAATCAGTTCGGGTGTGAACTGCGTTTCCTCGAGCACGTACTTGAGGAGGAACTGAAAGTCGAAACCTTGGCCATTGTGTGCTATGACACACACCTTTTTGTACGCTTTGCGCACTTGCATAACGTATGCCATAAACTTGTTGACCGGATCTTTCCTGAAAACTCGGGTACGGTCTTTGCATACGTCACAAGCACCGCCTTTGACGCACAGCCAACATTACTGTTGCAATACGCATAAATTTACACGGTGGACTTGGGCTGAGTCTTAAACTTCGTCTTGTCGCGTTTAAAATCAAAAAATATGTAGAGGAAATTTTCCAACGGCGGCTTACGCGTATCGATGCGCATGCAGCATTTATGGTCGGGGGCCAAATACTCTGTGCACATTTTACAGTAC
>JAGFPH010021078.1:1978-13646 GCA_018207615.1 Philaenus spumarius | reverse complement strand
TGGAACATTTTACAACATTATTAAAAATTCGACTCCTGGGAAATTGTATACCATACTGTCTGGGACATTTTGAAATATTCTGAAGAACTTTAAATATTATTCTGGAAGCTTCTAGAACATTTTGGCAGCAACTGGAACATTCTGGAAGCTTTTAGAACATTCTGAGTGATTCCCTATTAATCTGGAACATTTTACAATATTCTCGAAAATTCTGCTCCTGGAACATTTTAGACCATACTGTTTGGAACATTCTACAATATTCTAAAGTACTTTGGGAATATTCTAGGAGCTTTTAGAACATTCTGCTACCTACTAGAACATTCTGGAAGACGCTCTAACATTCTGGAACATTTTAGGACCTACTCTAAAGGAATATTCTACAGCATTGTAGGAAATTCTGGCCAGTCTCGGCCACATCGGATAGAAGTGGGCCAAAAGAAGTCCATTGGTGCGTTACGATCCTTTGACACAATTTTCTCCGAAGCTAATCCCTGCAGTTACTAACAGAAACCTTCTTCATAAACAGAGAGTGGAGGGCTACTATACGATAACCCCAAAGGGGATGAGGGGATGGAGTTATAGCAGCACGCATGAACAAGCCACGCTTTGTATGAACAAAATATACAGCTTTCCTTCGCACAAACTAAATCGAAGTTATCATAGTTTCTTTATTATTGTTTACTCATTTTAAAATACAGTAGACAGTTAAAAATATATATTACTATCATAAAGATATCATTAATTTTGAACCTATCTTCAATCTATATACATGTAATCCAAATACCACTCACTCACTCATCAACAAATCTCAAAAACTACCAAAACGGATTGGAATGGATATTTTGAATTTGAGTTTGAATGAACCCTAGGTGCTCGATAAGAAAGGTTTTTAAAAAATTCGAAAATTTAGGGGGGTTTGGGGGGGTCAAAGTTATTAAAAATCCCCTTAAGAAATATATAGGTTAATATTTATTGATATATATATTTTTTTAATATACGTTTAACTTTGATTTATCTATCCGTGCAAAGCCGGATCAAGCAAGCTAGTAGTATAGAAAGCAAAAACCGCATTCAGTAAATAGAAATTCTCAGAAAAACTAATGCTTTTTTAATAATTAGACCACGCAGCTGAACCGTTGGCGTGAGTTGAGCAAATTTAAAAAATTAATTTCATAGGCCTATGTTTTAGGTTTTCAACCAACAATTTGGGAAATAGGTCTATTCACGACGGTGCTGAATAGCGGCAAAATGCCATTCCGCATAATGGGAGTACCTCCAACACACAAAACATTGCGTGCTTCGCACGCCAACCCCCGTATTGGGGGTATCTTCAATACACAATGCATTGCGTGCTTCGCACGCCAACCCCACGGTCGAATCCACCTCACGGCTTTGAACCGGTTGCTTCAATGGTATTTTACGTTTTGATCGATTTTGGGGGAACCAAGCGAGCTATAAGGTCGCGTAAAAAAAACAAAATGTACACAATAACATCCTACATTTATATTTGTAGAAAAAATCAAATAAAAATTCATTCTCGTAGGAAAAATCTCAAAAAGTAGTTACTTCCGGTCAAAAAACGTGCTTCCGATTGTTGGATTTTTTGGCTGACGAACTCGTCTGAGCGACGTAGACAACCCACATGTGTACCGAATTTGAACCAAATCGGACCTAAAATGCGGCCGCTACATTGCGAACACATATATCTATATATGATTTTTAATGTCACCCCAACGGTGTTCTGGGGACCATGATCGGTGCTCATTTACTACTCCCGACCTTGGGTCTTACCATAAGGGCCACTGCAATAGCTCATTTTTCCTATGAAAATTAGCTGATAATACGTTAAGTATGAATACTGTCTTTTCTAGCTATACTAATGAATGCAAGGGGAGCAGCGTATAGCTAAGATACAACGATCGATAGAAACTAGGTGCGAACATATGCTAATTGTACTGGATGAGGGCCTGTAGTGGCATCTCTGCTCCGCCAATTAAAAGTTTATGGATAATTTAAAATATTAACTTTTTAGCGAATTTCCATAGGAAAAATTAGCTATTGCAGTGGCCCTTATGGTAAGACGCAAGGTCGGGAGTAGCACATGAGCACCGATCATGGTCCCCAGAACACATTTTGGGGTTTCATTAAAAATCATATATTTATATGTATATATGTGTTCGCACTCTAGCGGTCGCATTTTGAGTCCGATTTGGTCCAAATTTGGTACACGTGTTGGTTGTGTAAGTGGCTCGGACGAGTTCGTTAGCCAAAAAAATCCAACAACCGGAAGTAAGTTTTTTGACCGGAAGTAACTATTTTTTGAGATTTTTACTAAGAGAATGAATTTTGTTTAGAGTTTTTTCTAAAAATATAAATGTAAGATGTTATTCTGCACATTTTGTTTTTTTACGCGACCTTATAGCTCGCTTGGTTCCCCCAAAATCGATCAAAACGTGAAATACCATAGAAGTACCCGGTTCAAAGCCATGTGGTGGATTCTACCGTGGGGCTGGCGTGCGAAGCACGCAATGCTTTGTGTGTTGAAAATACCCCTAATACGAGGTTTGGCGTGCGAAGCACGCAATGCATTGTGTATTGAAGACAATCCCAATATGTGGAATGGCGTGCGAAGCACGCAATGCTTTGTGTATTGAAGACAATCCCAATATGTGGAATGGCGTGCGAAGCACGCAATGCATTGTGTATTGAAGACAATCCCAATATGTGGAATGGCGTGCGAAGCAAGCAATGCTTTGTGTATTGAAGACAATCCCAATATTTGGAATGGCGTGCGAAGCACGCAATGCTTTGTGTTATTGAAGATACAGTACTCCCAATATGCGGAATGGCGTGCGAACCATTTTGCAGCTATTCAGCTCCGTCGTGAATAGACCTATTTCCCAAATTGTTGGTCGAAACCCTAAAATATCGGTCTATAAACTTAAATTTAGAAATTTGCTCAACTCACGTCAGTGGTTCAGCTGCGTGGTCGAATTATTTAAAATATTAACTTTTTAGCCAATTTCCATAGGAAAAATTAGCTATTTCAGTGGCCCTTATGGTAACACCCAAGGTCGGGAGTAGCACATGAGCACCGATCATGGTCCCCAGAACACATTTTGGGGTGTCATTAAAAATCATATATTTATATGTATATAAGTGTTCGCACTCTAGCGGCCGCATTTTAAGTCCGATTTGGTTCAAATTTGGTACACATGTTGGTTGTCTACGTCGCTCGGACGAGTTCGTTAGCCAAAAAAATCAAACAACCGCAAGTACGTTTTTTGACCGGAAGTAACTATTTTTTGAGATTTTTACTACGAGAGTGAATTTGTTTTTTCAGCTTTTTCTACAAATATAAATTTAGGATATTTTTCTGCACATTTTGTTTTTTACGCGACCTTATAGCTCGCTTGGTTCCCCCAAAATCGATCAAAACGTAAAATACCATAAAAGTACCCGATTCGAAGCCAAGTGGTGCAAACTCGTGAGGCCACTAGGCGCAAACAAATTCTACTAATATATTGCGTACACACAGACAGCTGTTCATCGCCTTCGTGAGTAGACCTATTTCCCAAATTGTTGGTTGAAACCCTAAAACATAGGCCTATGAACTTAATCTTAGAAATTTGCTCAACTCACGTCAGCGGTCCGGCTGCGTGGTCGAATTATTATTAACACATATTGATGTACCTTAAACAGACTGTTGTTAGTGTTAAAATAAATACGTGTTGTAAACCGTGTGGACAGGGTAGTTCCTTTGTGTTGCACGTTGCATTGTCTGAAGGGAATTTACGTTGTCTGTATATTATATAGGTCAAGTAATTTATATAAAACGTCTTCTCTAAACATATATTCAAGTATTTTATTCTTCCTCCTTCTTTCTACACCGCCATCAATAGTTTGCTGGAAGCCTTTATTTGCAAAAGACCACAATCCAAACAGATTGAAACTATAGAAATATACTTGACACATCTTCGCTTAGGATTCTTTATGACGTCACATTG
The DNA here is from genome assembly GCA_018207615.1 of Philaenus spumarius. Lineage (NCBI taxonomy): Eukaryota > Metazoa > Arthropoda > Insecta > Hemiptera > Aphrophoridae > Philaenus > Philaenus spumarius. The sequence continues at coordinate 9,639 of JAGFPH010021078.1, read as the reverse complement.
ACCGATATACGAAGATCTGGTTTTACAATTTTTCAGATGGTTTCACTGATGATTCCAATAACAAATATTTGTATATAAAGATATATACTGTATAATAACACAAAAGACTGATAAATCATTGTGTCTGGCAAATTTAATAAATCCAGTAATCTGGTTATTCTCTTTTTTTATAATAATAATATATATTTAGTCCTAAATATTTACATATATATATTTTACTGGTTGGGAAATATCTAACCATTTTTTCCAGCATTCTATGCTTAGTGTAAAATAAACGGTATCAGTTAACTGACACAAACTTTCTCCCAACTTACTGTAGTCAAAATAATATTGTTTTTAATGAAGTTAATCACTTCTCAGGTATATGTGTCTGAACCTTACTGAACCAATAAAAAATGCTTTAATTTACAAAATGTATACGGGAAATAAACATTTAAAAGTATTCCAAACTATCTGTCTGGTAATCTTTAAATTTAAACTAGGGTTACTTACCATGGTTGCATACTTTATTTATTCTATAAATGTTTTCAACATTCCAGGATAGCTTATTTTATGCTACAATATTTGTTTTATTACAGTTTATTTTAGGTTAATTATTATATTACTGGTTATTTATTTGAGAAATATGGGTTTCATTATAAAAAAAACTAGATTACCGTTATTTTACTATGTTGCATTTTATTATCTGCAAAATTCATTATTATTTTTGCCGGCCCAAGTAGGCTAAACAATTTTTTATTACCACAAAGATTTAAGGTTGAAAGGATAATGTAGGTTATATCACCATGGTTAAAGAATTGTAAAACGTAACGTAAATATCTTATTCATTTATTTCTTATCCCTACGGGAAAAGTCAAAGTTTACTTGGCGTAAGAACTAGAAGTTAAGTTACGTGATCCCTAAACTAAGAATGATTGCCTTTCATATCTACGTTTACTTATAAGTAGGCCTATTATGTTTACTTATAATAGACATTGTTTAAACAAATTAGCATGAAGCATAAAATATAATTACTTTGTTTAAGATAAACTAAACTGTAGACAACCGATATTAAGATAAAACGATTAACGCACAAGTTTTATTCCAACATTAGCGTGAAGAGCCCGGGCGAAGCCCTTGCTTAATGGCACATGTGGTAGCGTCGTGGACTCTCAGTATTGGCGTTCAATTTCCGAATACTGCAAGAATATTTTTTAACTAGTTTCCTCTCAATTACTTAACAAGAGTAATACTTAGAATCACTCGATTAGGAAAAAACTTGTTTCAATAGGGTACAATGTGGATTTAAAATCAATAACATTCTAAAAAAATTAAAAACTTATTTTAATACAGTTAAGTAACTCCCATATATTTTAAACACCAACATTTTTACAAACGCGTGTGGGATAATATTGTTTGGTTGCCAGTTGCCGTAAAATAATCCTCATAGTTTTAATCAAAACAATAACTTCCCGTTATAGTAAGTAAAATGAATTCAAATCTACAATTTTAGTCAAAATCGTTTTTCGGGATGACAAATTATAATTGAGACTATAAAATAAAAACTATAAAATAATAAAACTATAAAAAAATAAAATAGTTTTTTTAATCATTTCATTTACTACTTTTTCGAACAAAACAAAAAAATAATATTCTACCGACGTCAATCGGATAAAAAAATCATTGTCCCAGGCGGGACTCGATCGCGCGACCTTTGAATTACTGGCCGTGCTCGCTACCGTGGTGCTACCCCGTGCGGCCGCCGCCGCGATGCTAGATTGACAACACAAACTTGTTTATTTTTAAACATCATCCCATAGTTATAAAACGCCGAAGTTTTGATAAAAGCGGGTGGTGTCATTTTGTTTGGCATCTTAAGCACTATAAATACTGAAAATTTGATCAAAATCATTAGAGCCGTTTTTGAGAAATTTGCATTTTTGTCGTTCTTTATGGGTTTTTAGGGGTAAATTACCCTTAAAAATTAAAAATTCCAAAAAATGAAAAAAAAAACGCCTGGAGATATTAGGGTTTAGTACCTACATTCCAAATTTCATGAAAATCGGACCAATAGTGTCCTCTCTGGTCGTGTATACATACACACACACACACAGACAGACAGATCCACTCTAAAAACCACTTTTTTGGATTCAGGTGGCACCAAAACGGATATTTCCACCAAAAACTCAAATTCGAAAATTCTGACGAAAACAATTTACTTTCTCCATATAGGCTACTATGGTATACGGTGAGAAAGTAAAAAGAACTAAACTAAATCAACTCCTATAAAACCGAGCGTACGTCCGTTTAATATAACATAACAGCTGATTTAACCCATCATCTGTTCAAAACCTAGCATAGATTGCACTTTGGGGTTATGTTAAGAGCTACAATCATTATTGTTTCTTGTGAAGTTGATTTTTCTATATATGAGTTACTAACTGGCCCGATCCGGCTTTGCACGGAGAGACTAATACAAGTTGAGTATGGGGATTTTTAGTAACTTTGACACCCTCAACTCGCCTAAAACTCGAATTTTTCGAAAACCTTTCTTAGCGAGCACCTAAGGCCCTAGGGAAAGCTACATGAAAAAATCATTCAAATCCGTTCGATGGTTTTTGAGATTTCGTGATCAGTGAGTCAGTGAGTGGTATTTGGATTATATATATATATAGATAGAAGTAATGTATGCTATAATACGTTATAATATTTGCTTTGAGATTATAAACTGTATATAAATAGAACCTTTTATCATCAATATATTGGTTTATTCAAATTTAAAGAAGAGATACATATTCGCTTAGCTTCGGAAATATTCGTACATCTTCGTATAGCATATAAAAATATTCGATTATTAATTTCTTCACTAAAATATTAATAACTTCTAAATCGTTTGATCTATCAATATGAAATCAAAAGTAAATATAAGATAATATTTGTATATTTAAATAAATAAATGAAAACTTGTTGTACTATTTCACAAAGCTTTATTGAGCCGTGCCAATTTATTTATAATGGAATTTCACCAAGAACCAACGGTCGTTAGTATAAAAAAAAAAAATAAATAAAAAAAAAAAAAAATTTGTATATTTCTTTAAACATATATAATAACGTACATAAATACAAAATTTTAACAAATATTCCTACAGTTTTAAAATCCTTATAATTGTACATATTTACCCAGTTAAAAATCCCCGAAAGCATAATTAGGTAGGCAGAGAAAAAATCTGTTGTTTTTAAATAGTAATTGTTTTACATGATGTATTTCTTATGTGTATCTAATAATTATTATATCTGCATGTGATTTTTCACGGGGCTTACTAGTAGAAAATAATAAAAGAAACAAAAATTAGGAATGAATACAAAATAATGATTCTACCTTTATTATTGACTTTTAACATAATGAGGCTACCCCTGCGGTGGTATAACTTAGCAGGCCTCTGCATACATAATTAAATCAAACAAACTAAATCCAAACACACACAATTGCTTACACACATGCTCGCACACACTCAGACTTCTATAAACTACCATACATATAAACACACATGTATCGCAACTTAACCAATGAATAAATCATTCACACCAGATTCTTAAATAGTTTATCGCAGGACTCGAAACCCCTAAAGCCAAACCTTCACCCACTCGTATACTTTATCATCTATGGTTCCTTCCTGATCTGTAATTTAGTAAATATTTTTAGACCATTATAGAAAAAAACTTTTTGAAGGAAATTTTGTTCACTTTTGGTCTTTTAATGTGCATCGTGTTATATAGTAATCTAGGGGGAACCCCTACGTGTTCCACACACCAACCCCGTTGGGACCTTCTATACACATAATCATGTTATCTTTTCTTTATAATAAAGGAATAGGATTAATACTAATCCCAAAGCTAAGATGGTAAACAATGTTAAACGTTCAAATCAAATTATGTCGTATTTTTTTATAACAGCAGTTGTATTAAAGGGTAAAAGAACCAGCAAGGCTCAGGTCTACACTTAATAAAAACCTTACCCAAAATTACAAATTCAAAACAATAATAATTGCTTCAAAGTTTGAAATCAGCTGTTAATGGAAATATTGGAGTAAACAGCTGTTTTATCTGTTATTTTATTCAATTGGTTGCTATGGTAATAAATATAAACACTTGTTAGTTCATCAGTCTAGGTCTAATCTAAGTTTTTTCCGACTAAATTTACAAATATTGAAATAAAACTGTTTCTATTAAAATGTATTATAGCCTATGTTACTCAGGGATAGTAAAGCTTTTTATTAGTAAACTATTTTTTCAAACGGTTCAGTAGTTCCAGAGATTACCCCCTACCTACAAACAAACAAAGAAACAAATTTTACCTCTTTATAGTATTAGTGTAGATTTTGACATTGCAAGAATTTCCGCTTCTGCTATAAAAAATCCGTAGGAATTTATATATAAATACATATTTCAGAGGCAATACATTTAGTTGTTTAAATAAAAGAAAAGAATGATGGCGCTTACTTCTGAAAAGAAGAATTCGGATAAAATGTTTTTCGGTGACAATTAGGTGCGTAGCGCGTCCTCTCCAGCACTCTATTCCTTATTGTAGTCGGGAATGTAGGAACGCATGGTATAACATTAGCAGTACTTTTAAGTTACATATGTTTCTCAAATAATAGAATGTCCTTATACTATGAAAGTTATTTAGAGTTTAACTGCGGAATGTGTTTCTTCCGTGTAATTTTGCTGTCGAGATAAATGCCTAAAAACGTTATATCATCTAATCTGTTTGCTGGACGGGCGGACCCTAAAAAAATCAGGACCCAAACACATAAATTATTGAGATAAAAAACATTACACCAAATTGAATCCCCTCAAATAAAAAAATACGTATTTGTTTCTTTTACATTAACGATCATATCATTATTCTTTAATCAATAGCATTTAAAATGAATAGGTTACTTATTTATTGCGTTCGATTATTGAAGGCTTGCTTCATACTTGGATGGAAATTAGATATTATACTATCTGTGAAAACTGATATTGCTACGTTTTAATATCTATGAAATAAACCCCCCCCCCCCCCGTGAATGTTTAATTCCCTTGACGGACCTTTTATCTTCTACATTAATAGATATAGTCCGTGTATGATACAAGGCGCATATTAATAGCCCAAATAATATATTAAACGATCAATTGTTTTTCAAGTCGAACTTCTTATACGACACAGCCATTGAGTTCATGCGAAGCACGACGGCAGATAAGGCAACCTGTACCCCTCCACTCAGAATCAAGATTAATAACAAAATGCTTCGGTATGTTAGTGTCACTCGTGATAGACTAGGAAGCGCTGTCTAGTTAACCCTCACGAATGAGGGCCGTCAATATTTTTGTATATGTGCGTGTATATTGTCTTTTATGTGATGTGTTTGTGTTTTTATATTGTATAACGACCTCCAACGGAGTGATCTAATTTCCAACTGATGATGGGACTACGACCCCGAAACGCGACTTGAGCAGAAGACCAAATTAAGTCACATGACGGAAAAATTCACGTAATATATAGGTGCAGTAACTATAATTTACAGTAAATTTATTAATAGATACATTACCCCAGATAGCTGCCAGTTTTGTTAAATACTTTCTGTTTCGCAGACGTCACGTCTTTAAAATCATTGTTATTTCTCACTATACTATAGCATAGAGAAAGTATAGTGATCGCAAAAAAAACGATTTTTATCCGTTTTGGGACCCTCTGAGTCAAAAAAAGTTGTTTTTAGAAAATGACTGTATGTATACAAAGCTAGAGAGAAAACTATTCGGTCGATTTCGAACAAATTTGCACCAAACACGTCAATTAGGCCTGTAAAAGATGCAGGAAAAAAGGTTTTGAACAATTTTGAAAAGCAACCCTCTTTTTGGCCAACCCCACCCCAAAGTCAGTTATTATTTTAAAAAAAAACAGTTCTAACGATTTTGATAAAATTTGTTTCATTTGTAGCCCTTAATGTTCCCAACCGTATGCAAAAAAAACGCAACTTTCTAAAAATATTCATTCAATTAATAATTATCATATTTATTAGTTACTCTCCTAATATATCCCCCTCCTACTTTAATACAATTTTGAAGTCACAGTGAATCTGTTTAATAATTTAAATATGTTTGAGAGAAAGTATGCGTTAGTTTCTGGTACCGTTTATTTTGGTATTTTTATTCAAATCTATTAACTTTCAAGGAACACATTGCAAGTGCTAGATTTTCAATGAACTTTACTGCGGAAGAAAAGCAAAATAGTCGAAATTCGAAAACATTAACTCCACAAAATCGATTGAATTGGCCTTTTTTTTGAAGTCTGTGTCCTTTAATTAGCGACGACCGGTTTCGGAAGCTTACTGTATGCTTATATTGTCAAATCATGTGAAACACGAAACACACCTAACATTAAACCCCGTACGACCGGCTGGCCAGCATGCTCGAAGTGTGTAGTGTGTTTTTGTTTTTTATTTATTAATGTTGGACATGCGTTGTTTTCTTTAATGTTAGGTGTGCTTTTTGTTATGTGTGTTTCGTGTTTCTTATGACTTGACAATGGAGTAAGCTTCCGAAACCGGTCGTCGCTAATTAAAGGACACAGAACTGTTGACGGTACGTAAGGTATGTAACCTAGCTTAATACTAATTACAGTTCAGGAGGCAAACAATCATGTATAAAATATTTTTTTAGTGTTAAGAGCGTTTCCATTGGTTCAAAACGTTTCCATACAAAAATATCTTCCGCTCAGTTAGGGTGTTTTTAAAACTTTATACCCCTCTAATTTTTAAAAGGTTTGTAGTATAAAAAAAAAACACCGAACAATCTTCAAATGACTTGTAAAAAACAAAATCGTCATTAAATACGTGGTATTCCGTAATAAACTCGAAAGTTGATCGCCATATTAGAAAATGGCGGTCATTTACAAACATTTAAACTGCATAATTTTTAATTTCTCAAAAAACAAGGTAAGGTTTCCCATTTAAAGTTTGCTGTCAGATTTATAGTTTACAAGATACTAATGGTGGCCCGTTTATAAAAGAAATCCTGTATTATATTACATACGTACTTACGTAACAAAAGAAAATAGCAGCTCAAGGTTATATTGTTTTATTTATATGCTAGCATAATTATAACAGCTGATTTCGTCCATCGTAATACTTCAACAACTATGTGAACCATTTAAAGTTATGCTTTAAAAATTTTAGGTTAAGTTTTGAGCGGGAACCGGAGTTTTGCCTACGGGTGTCAGGTAGATGGGGGGGGATGCCGTCGGCAACCTCTTGGTGCGGAGATTTGCCTACGGTGGGGGCGGGAGAAAGAGAGTGTGAGGGAGGAAGAGAGACACCGTTTCTTGTAGTAATTATTTAAGAGCATCCACCTTTCTCGTAATTATAATACGACGAAATATTATAATCATACTGTTATCGGCAAAATACTGTGACTAAACAGTTTAGGTAAGTCCTCTAGTTTTTTTTTTATTCTAATTATATAAAGTGATAATACGACGAAATATTATAACTATACAAATATTATAATCATACTGTTATCGGCAAAATACTGTGACTAAACAGTTTAGGTAAGTCCTCTAGTTTTTTTTTATTTTTTTATTCTAATTATATAAAGATACGACGAAATATTATAATTATACAAATATTTATAATCATACTGTT
>JAGFPH010021074.1:0-13649 GCA_018207615.1 Philaenus spumarius | reverse complement strand
GAGAAAATTTTCAAAATTCCTCTAATTTAAAAAAGAAAAGGTTTTTTAGGCTTTTCTTAAAAAGGCCTAAAATAAAGGTGAAATAAGTTTTAGCGAAATTTTGTCATATAAAAAAGTTAATGGTAATTCATAAAGTTTAAAGGATAAAAAAGTAGGTTAAAAATAAAGTTTTTTAAATTCTAACTAAAACAAGTTTTAGTGTGGATAAATGTAATTCATAATGTAAAAGAAAAACTAGAAAATTTATAAAAGGAAAAAGGTGATAGAATTTGCACCTTTACAGCTAATGAAAAATTTAAACTCAAACTTTTAACAATTCAAAATAGTAAATAGTATGTAAATGAAGTAGTTATGTAAAAATAATCCAGTATTTGAAATATGTTTCGGGAGTAAAGTAAAACCCTAGTTTGTGAAAAATCGTTGAAGTCCCTAACCTCACAGCAAGACAACCAGAAGCAGAAATGAGATGAAAATCCGGCTAGTAAATGAAAACCAATGGACAAGAAAAGTGGAAAAAGAAAAACCGAAAGAAGTGTAAAATTAAGACTTTTCCGGGAAAAATCGCCGCGGAAAAACGCGCGCGGGTCGTGTACGCGAACCAGGAGTCGTACGAACGTCACTCGAGTTCGTGTGAAAAGGTAACAACGAGCTGAGGAAAATGATGTCAGTTTCAGGAAAATCGGATAAACCCTGGAAGAGTTACATGGAAAAAGGATTTCCATAGCACAAAACTGAGGGAAGCCAGATAAGAACGCAAGACGGTAGAGGGGAGGTCCAAAGACAAGACTGATGGAAGGAGAACAGGGTGACCAGTTTACGAAAAGGGGCGTACTCAAAGAAACAATAGAAACTTAATTAAAACAAAGGCTAAATCATGTTACAAAATTATGAAAAAATTATAATAAAATTCAGGATGAAAAGTTACGTAGACTAGAAGTTTGAAATTGGCGAAAAAATGGATTTTAAAGCATTATGGAAATACAGTGGGAGAAAGCTTAGGTTGGCAATGAAATAGTGCCGAAAAACCTTATATAAACGATTGCTCGGGGAAACTCGAGAGCCTTATTACTTTTTCGATGTAACATCACGCATCGAGGATTATTATTTCTTCGATGTAATGTAACGCATCGCGCGCAGATACTTGTTTTTTATAAAATACTTTAGCGTGCTAGAAGCTGAGTATTTTCTTCGTTAAACTTTAAATTTTTATAACAAGTAAGAAGATACGGCATTGCGGTTATCATCTGGGATGCAGCAATAGACACCGCATTAACTTTACGAGAACTTCAGTGGCAACTTAGTCTATACAAGTTGGCCTAACTTGGGATTTTCTGGAAGAAAAACATAGCCTACAGGACAGCTGATACATGGAGTGATTCGTATAGCTTCCAGACAGGACTCCAGGACACCACCAGGCAGCCACCAGGACATGCAACTGTAGCTACGAGGGAATAGACGAACCGGGATCGCAGACACGGCATCACCACATCCATCTTTAAGAAGCCATCCATCATACATCCAGACAACCCTACAGGACACCACCTTCACCCACAAGACAACTCTATCAGCACGCGGAACATCTGTAGCTTGTCATCACTGGACAGCGTTCGCGGATATAACCACAAACGTCGCGACGCCTGGACAAGTGTGAAAAGGTCGGTAGAAGCGTAAAATACGTTAGTCCCTATTAAATTGCCTGAAGTAAATTCAAATAAATTTATTTTAAATACTGGGTTACTTAGGATGTTAGATTAAGAAATATTTGTAGTTAATTAAAGAAGTAAATTCATTAAATCGTAAATTCAAATTTTCATTAAAGTACAAATTACATTAAATTGAATAATAAAATATTAAAATAAACTATAATAAATTAAGAGATTAGTTCTGCCTTATAGTTTTAAAAAGTTATTATTTTATTTGAGAAGAAAGTTATTATTTGGTTTTATTTGGAAAATATTAAATACAAGAATTTTGTTTTATGTTTAAAATTAGAAAAAAGAAATTATTAAAATTTTATTTTGTTTTATAAAAGGTTATTATTTACAAAAACACCTAGTATTCAAATATCCCAATAGTTTATGAGTTTTAGATTAAGAATTGATAAAGTGAAATTTCATAAAATAACTGCAAGCACAAATAAGCAATTTACAAGGTTAGTTCCAGTGTACTCACTCTTCAGAGGTTTACAAAAAGTTAACTTGTGTTCTTACTGAGCTAAAATTAAAAATAAATTACTGGAAGTATAAAGTAAAGTTTTTTGTCAGAATAATCAGTGAACTGAATATTCGACACATAGTTATTTCACCTAGGCCAAACAAAGTGAGATTGCCTATAAAACTTCCAGTAGGTGGAAATAACTTATTCTCCAACGAAGAATTCACAATTATTCAAAACAAAGGTTATTCATTGTAGAATTGGCGCTGCCAGCGTGAGAAACGACGCGTTGCAGTTGTGGCCAAAACAAATTATTCTACAACTTAATTCCTCTAAAAAAGAATATTCGTTGTAGAATTGGCGCCCTTCGGTGTTGGCCGATTTCACTTGTGGTTAAAAACTTAACCAAAAGTAAAAATAGGTCAAAGAACTAACGTAAAATTATTTGTGCTTAAAACTGTGTATGTTAGCTTTAGAATTGTGTTTAATATTAAGCCATACTACTGCTATTTCCCGTGTCTGAAATATTTCCCGGTTTCGTGTCGTATTAAGGTTCAGAGGGGGAGTGAAAATTAAACAAATAATAATAATTAACCAGTATATTAAATTTGTCGCGGTAAAATCGGAAGCTTTGGGGGCGTAGGCCTAAAAAATAGGTGTAAAATTAATTAAAAATAATTGGGAGTTTTCCGACGCGACAGATAAAAACAAAATTAAAAAATTTAAACAACTAAAAACAATTAAATAAAATTAAAACAAATTTTAAACAAGCAAAAAGTTAAAATGGCGGATAAGGCGATGAGAGAGTTCTTCGAACAATATAAAAAGGATAAAGAAGAAAGGGCGAAGAAAGATAAAGAAGAACTGGAGGCCAGGCGGAAGGAAAAGCAAGAAGAACTGGAGGCAAGGGCGAAGAAGGAAAAGGAAATAGAGGAGGCCAGGCAGCAGAGGGAACAGGAAGAACGGGAAAGGAAAGAGGAAAGAAGACGGCTCAAGGATGAAAAAATCCGGGAAGAAAAGGCAGCAGAAAGGCTACAGCGAGAGAAGGAGCAGAAAGAGTTATACAAAGTTATTTCTGGAAAGCTGGGAGACCTGGAACGAAGCCTGGAGGAAGAAAGCGTGAGGTGTAAGGAACAACACACCAAGGGAGAAGAGAAGATTAGGGAAATTGAAGGCGCTATCCATTTTCTGGAGGAAACCACAACCACCATGAAAGACAACGTAGACAAAGGGTTCCGGACAATGGAAAGTCGGGTGCAGAGCGTTGAAAAGAAAATAGGAAACGTGATAAGCCAGGGAAGTGGGAGTAGGAATGTAGGAATTGTAATGCCGCGGTTTGACAGCGAAATAAATAAAATTGAATTTTGGGGAAATAGTAAAGAGAGGCCGAAACAATTTTTAAGAGAAATAGAAGGGTTAATGGACGAGTTGAATCCTTATTTAGAAGATAGGGAGAAAATAAAATTCATAAGACGCCATCTAAAGGGATACGCACTCGAATGGTATAATATAACGGATCGCGAAGAGATGAAGTATGCCGAATTTAGGGAGGCTTTTTTGAGTAATTACTGGTCGCTCCAAAAACAAAAAGCGGTCAGGAATTATATAGAAAATAATAGGTATGTAGAAAGGGGAAACGCTAGCAGAACCGAATATTTCTGTATGGTAGTAAACAAAGCGCGAGATTTAGAACCCCCCCTACCTGAAGGTTTCCTTGTATTCACGGTGATGCAACATTTCAGCGAGCAAATAAGATTAGCCAGCATAGGTAAACCTAGCGAAACCATTCAAGACGCGATCGAGTTCTTAAATAATGTAGACATGATTGAGGAAAATCGGCGAAGTAGACCCCAGGACGCTCAGGAAACGGAAAACAGGCATAATTTCACACCTCGGAATAACCCACCAATCCACAGATCCTATGCTCAAAACCCAAGTAACTCTAATCACCCAAACTCCAATAAACCACGTCCTTCCAACTCAAATCCTAACCAACAGCCGAAAAACTAAGAAATGAGGTTCTGACAAAGGATGGATTTTTTCGGAATGACAGGGCCGATGAAAAAACAAAAAAACAAAGAAATAAGATTAAAAAAGTAAATACGCGTGTAAACACCGAAAATTTAGGAAATAAAAAAGTTACTCCTTGTAGTAGAATCGAACCTGAAGTAGGCGAAAAAATCGTCGAAAAGGAGCGCGAACGTCAGCCTAAGCAGTTAGGTAGTTTAAATGTAAATATTAGGGAAGACTTGTTAGATAATAGAGATGAACCAGTTATAGAGGAGAAACCGTTAGAAGAAATACCCGCGATTCCAGTAGAACTTGGAACGAATGCTAGTTACATGGAAATTGACACCGGAGCCGAAGTAAGCGTTATCCAGCAAGATTACCTCGAGCAATTGAAGGCGGAAGATGTCAAAATCTTAGAATTACCGGTAGCGTGTTTGGAGATAATTGGTGCATTAAAAGGGAAGGTGCAAAAAATCAGCAAGCAAGTCCTAATCGAGGTTAAACTGGTTGACAAAAGCGTAGATTTACAATTTTTGGTAGTAAAAGGTCTAAAATCTAGGATAATTATGGGATGTGACCTTTTATATAGTTTACAGGCAAAAATAAACATGCAAGAAAGATTTGCAATGTTCAAAATAGGTCAGGAAAATGTTAAAATCCCGTTTATTGATAAAAAAGTTGCAATAACACGGTTAAAAGGAAAATGTTTTAATATTAATTCCCGATACTATAAAACCAATAAAAAGAGCAATTTAATTAAATCGGAGGTAATTAAATCCGACGAAATCGAGGCAACGAATACTACACTCAAAACAAATAAAGTAAATATTAATCAAAATAGCATGAACGAGTTAGTAAACAAAGCTGAAATCGTTAATGAACCGGAAGTAGGTGAGACAGGCATTAATGATGTAATGGAAGGGAAGTGCGGCAGCAGTCAAGACAGGAAGCCGGAGACAACAGCTAGGAAAAACAATAAGGTTAGGATACAAAACGAAGAGAGGTTGAATAAGATGATATCGAGGGAGGTGTCAGTTCAACGAAGGAAGGGGCAGAAAGCCAAACAAAATATCGTACCGAAGATGCTATCAAAAGAAGCCAAGGACGAGATTACGCGTGATAGGGCATTAAAAAGGATTAATGTTCCAATTAATGTTAGGTATAATGGTGAAAAGATTCCAATTACCAACAAAGCGTCGCGGCGCAACCAATGTATCCATAACTGTGTATATTCTAGTAAACGTTGTAATCCAAATAAGGCGAAGTCAAGCACTACACTACACTGCAATTTTTCCGACCACTCGATGAATAATAAAAATAATAAAAAATATAAAAACAATAAACCAACTCATAAACAATTAATATCGGTAGGAGGAGCAGAAACACGTAACCAAAATCTACCGTTTAATATGCGTGGAAAAATATCGAAAGTTAGATTTAAAAACACTGCTACTTCTGATGTAAATAAGACCAAATTAAGTAGGAAACACGTTAGGTACAAGGAGAAAGTAGACCTAATGGAAAATCAGCTGTGTGAACTTAGACAAGGAGGGGAGACGGTAACCCGAGCAAAAGGGCATGTAGCGGTTCCAATGAAGAAATGCAATAAGATAACTTTGACAAAGGAGTATAGTCATGGTACTATACTAACGGAACAACAAGAAGGCCTACTGCAGAAATTAATAGAAAAATATAATACAGTTTTTTCTGAATTGCCGGGACTGTGTAAAAATTACGTTCATGAGTTAAAGGTTAATGCAACAGACACCTTTGTGAATCGTAATTACCCAATCCCCATGAATCATCGAAAGCTCGTAAGGCAGGAAATAGAACAAATGTTAGAGAATAATATAATAGAGAGATCGCGGACACCTTACATCAATCCTATGGTTACAGTGGTGAAACCGGATGGGTCCATTAGGTTGTGCATGGATGCTAGGAAGTTAAATAAGATTATAGTTCCGGATTATGAGAGTGCGCCACCTATAGAAGACATTTTAAGGAAAGGGAGACGCACGAAATATATTTCCAAAATAGATTTAACGTCAAGTTTCTGGCAGGTACCATTGACACAGGAGTCCAGGAAGTATACTGGGTTCCTTTTTGACAACAAGGTGTACAATTTTAAGGTACTTCCATTCGGTTTACAGAACTCTCTAGCAGGATTAGTGAGAGCAGTAGATTTAACACTAGGAGGGGAGGTGGAAGGATTTACTCTGAACTATGTAGACGATTTACTCTGCCTTTCCGAGACTTTTGAAGACCACCTGCAGCACTTGGAAATTATATTCCAAAAGTTTCAAGATGGCGGACTAACCATAAACCCTAAGAAAACAATATTTTGCCAGGAGGAGGTGAAGTTTTTGGGGTTTATATTTGCACCGTCGGGGATACGCACAGATCCGGAAAAGCTTTCTACTATACAGGAGTTTCCAGAACCGCGTAGTGTAAAGCAACTGCAATCATTTCTGGGGTTTGTGAACTATTACTCAAGGTTTACAGCAAAGTATGCGGCGGCAACTAAACCATTATACCAACTGTTGCAAAAGGACAAGAAGTGGGAGTGGTCATCGGACATGCGACAGGCGTTCCAGGAGGTTAAGAAGCTGTTCAAGGAATCCGTAGTTATAGCCCATCCAGAAGAAGGGAAAGAAACGTTTTTGCAAACGGATGCGAGTACAGGAGCAATAGCAAGTCAACTTTACCAGCTAGACGCGAACGGGCATATCCAAGTGATAGGTTTTGTGAGCCGAACACTCAAAGCGTATGAAAAACACTACACCATATGTGAGCTGGAGCTATTGGCGATTGTGCACGGGCTGAAAAAGTTTCGACCACTAATCGTAGGTGCACCCTTAACGATCATTACGGATAACATGGCACTTAAGTTCTTAACGTCTTGCAAGTTCGGCAACAGCAGGATGACACGATGGATTTTGGGAATCCAGGAGTACAACCCCAGAGTAATGCACTGCGCGGGAAAAGATAACATCCCTTGCGATATAGCAAGCAGAATGTACGAAAACAGCGTAGGACAGGAAGACCAACGGAGAGTGCGAATCCAACAAATAAGGATGAATCCAGGTTTTACACAATTATTGCAGGATTGGAGAAACAGACAGATGGCAAACCCTGAATGCTTAGAAATAATACAGGATATTGTAAATAAAGTAGATTATAGAATTGAAAATAATATATTATGTAAATTTGTAAATGGAATATTGAAAATTGTAGTACCAGAGAACACGGTAAAAGGATTTATAAAACACGTGCACGAAACGTACGGTCACGCAGGAAGAAATAAGATATATAATATGATTAAAAATAGGTGGCATTTTAAATATATGAACAATCGAATTATGGAAGAGATTAGAAAGTGCGATATTTGTCAAAGAGCGAAATACCCGAATCAATATTTAATAGGTCAAAGTAGGCCAATCATAACAAATAATATAGGCCGAGTAGTGGCGATTGATTTCTTAGGACCACTACCAAGAGGTTTAGGAAATGTACAACATATATTAGTGGTAGTGGATATTTTCTCTAAATATGTAAAACTTTACACAGTAAGAAATCCTACGACCGAAAATAGTATAGATAAAATGAGGCAGTACTTTGCAGAAGTTGGCAAACCCGAAAGTATCCTAACAGATTATGGCAAGGCGTTTACTTCAGGGAATTGGAAGGAGTGGATCCAGGAAGAAAGAGTTCGGCATGTACTAATCCCTATAAGACATCCACAAGTAAATCTGGCGGAGAGGGTGAACCGAGAAATTGTGCGAATGCTTAGAACATATTGCTACAACCGACAGGCAAATTGGAAACAATACCTAGAATATATACAGGATGTTCTAAACACAACGCCACACGACACCACAGGATACACCCCTCAGGAAATACAGTTTGGCCAGGAGGCGAGGTACGTGTGGGATGAAGTCTTCCCGAGGGAACAACCAAATCCAGGAGAAGAAACGGTGCGCGAAAAACACCAGAAGTGCCAGGCCAGGATCATAAGGGCCGGAAACCAACGAGCTGCTAAACAAAACCATGGTCGCAGATTTACAAACTTCAATGTAGGGGATTTAGTGTTAGTAACACAGAACACTAGCATTATGGCGAGTAAATTTAAAGGCGAGACCAGAAAACTGTTTCTTTTATACACAGGACCTTTCCGAATAAATGAAAGAGTAGGAAATAAAACCTATATTGTAGAAGACCGGGTTACAGGAAGAATAAAGGGAAAATACGATGTTCGAGATCTCAAACCATATATTCAATAAGTAAAGTTGTCATCCAAAAATAAATTAACACTGTAAATATTATTGTTTTGAAGAAAAGGTAGGCCTAATGCATAAAGTGATTAGCCATACTGGGGAATCCCAAATGTAAATATTTTGATTGTATGTAAACACAAGCGGTGCGATGAGTTTGTAAAGGGCAGAGAACAAATTAGCCAGGAGGGGATGTTAGAAAACAGCTGAGCGGAAACAAGATCAAGGTCAGGCAGTGGGGAGAGAGAACGGTACGCTGGAATGAATGAAGTAGGCCTAAATAAATAACTCGACTCATTGATAGATACAGGGTAAGGCCTAAGCACTTTTCGAATACACGCAAAGGCATTGATTGTTGTTTAAAGTAAATTGTACATACAGATCCAGGAATAAAACGTTTGAATGCAATCTACAAACAATTCAGGAGCCTGGAATGTCCTAATATACGAGTAAGGGGTATATAGGGGTTGCATATTACTTGGAAAAAAGGTAATTATGCGTAAAATTAGTTAGGAGAGTCTAAGTAGTTAAGATTCTGGAAGGAAGAAAGTAAGCTTAACCTAGGAATCATTTAAGGAAGGAAAACTGTAATGGAAAATTGTAAAGGAGGATACTAGGGAAAAGCAAAGGAAAACTAATTGGTACACTTAAAAAAGAAAAAAAAAACTCTCAATTATTATAGTTGAAGCCACTTAGGCAAATAAATAAAAAATTGTCAAAACATAAAGGGTAAAATAATGTAGAACGTATAAAACGCGGATTATAAAAATTCGGGAAGTATGAATGCGGGGAAATAACAGTAGTATAAAAGCGTAACCCAGTAAAATATTGTTAGTTTGTTATCAGGCAAATTAAAATGTGTCCCTGTATTTATATGAGTAGTGTAAAATATAAACATGTGTTTTCAGTGGAAGTGAGCTCATCCAGTGAGCATTTCAAAAGGAAATGTATACCATGGTATATTGTGTAAATGTAATTTCAGAGTATGGAGAATAAGAAGAACAATGAAAAGTATAGTATGAAATGTATAAAAATATTATGAATGTGTGATATGTAAATTGTTAGATTAGGAAGGCAGAACTAGATATAAGAGTGTAATAAGATATGAGGAAAATGAAAAAAGAATGATATTATATTTAGAAGGTTTCAATATCTTGGGTTTTTGGCGGAGCCGATCAAACCAGATATCTTAAGAGGGGTAGCTTACAACGGACAAAACTCGTTGTAGGTCTTGAGTTTAAATTTGCAATTAATTTTGTAAGTTTGAATAATAGGGACTTGCAGTGAGTCAAAGCCAAATGTAGGTCACGAGATCAGCATGTATACGCGGGCGGTCTGTTATCGGGTAGAATTAAACTTTTGGACCCTGCCTGTCTGAAAAGGATTGGGAACTTATAAAAATTACTTAAAAGATTCCTACGGGAAGCCAAAATCCAAGATTTGAATAAAAAATAAAAATCTTCGGGAAATGCATTACGCTAACCGCGGGTGTATTTACTGCAAGATTAGATATTAAAAAATCATAAAGTTACGTAAGATACGAGCTTTCAAAGAATGAGAAAATTTTCAAAATTCCTCTAATTTAAAAAAGAAAAGGTTTTTTAGGCTTTTCTTAAAAAGGCCTAAAATAAAGGTGAAATAAGTTTTAGCGAAATTTTGTCATATAAAAAAGTTAATGGTAATTCATAAAGTTTAAAGGATAAAAAAGTAGGTTAAAAATAAAGTTTTTTAAATTCTAACTAAAACAAGTTTTAGTGTGGATAAATGTAATTCATAATGTAAAAGAAAAACTAGAAAATTTATAAAAGGAAAAAGGTGATAGAATTTGCACCTTTACAGCTAATGAAAAATTTAAACTCAAACTTTTAACAATTCAAAATAGTAAATAGTATGTAAATGAAGTAGTTATGTAAAAATAATCCAGTATTTGAAATATGTTTCGGGAGTAAAGTAAAACCCTAGTTTGTGAAAAATCGTTGAAGTCCCTAACCTCACAGCAAGACAACCAGAAGCAGAAATGAGATGAAAATCCGGCTAGTAAATGAAAACCAATGGACAAGAAAAGTGGAAAAAGAAAAACCGAAAGAAGTGTAAAATTAAGACTTTTCCGGGAAAAATCGCCGCGGAAAAACGCGCGCGGGTCGTGTACGCGAACCAGGAGTCGTACGAACGTCACTCGAGTTCGTGTGAAAAGGTAACAACGAGCTGAGGAAAATGATGTCAGTTTCAGGAAAATCGGATAAACCCTGGAAGAGTTACATGGAAAAAGGATTTCCATAGCACAAAACTGAGGGAAGCCAGATAAGAACGCAAGACGGTAGAGGGGAGGTCCAAAGACAAGACTGATGGAAGGAGAACAGGGTGACCAGTTTACGAAAAGGGGCGTACTCAAAGAAACAATAGAAACTTAATTAAAACAAAGGCTAAATCATGTTACAAAATTATGAAAAAATTATAATAAAATTCAGGATGAAAAGTTACGTAGACTAGAAGTTTGAAATTGGCGAAAAAATGGATTTTAAAGCATTATGGAAATACAGTGGGAGAAAGCTTAGGTTGGCAATGAAATAGTGCCGAAAAACCTTATATAAACGATTGCTCGGGGAAACTCGAGAGCCTTATTACTTTTTCGATGTAACATCACGCATCGAGGATTATTATTTCTTCGATGTAATGTAACGCATCGCGCGCAGATACTTGTTTTTTATAAAATACTTTAGCGTGCTAGAAGCTGAGTATTTTCTTCGTTAAACTTTAAATTTTTATAACAAGTAAGAAGATACGGCATTGCGGTTATCATCTGGGATGCAGCAATAGACACCGCATTAACTTTACGAGAACTTCAGTGGCAACTTAGTCTATACAAGTTGGCCTAACTTGGGATTTTCTGGAAGAAAAACATAGCCTACAGGACAGCTGATACATGGAGTGATTCGTATAGCTTCCAGACAGGACTCCAGGACACCACCAGGCAGCCACCAGGACATGCAACTGTAGCTACGAGGGAATAGACGAACCGGGATCGCAGACACGGCATCACCACATCCATCTTTAAGAAGCCATCCATCATACATCCAGACAACCCTACAGGACACCACCTTCACCCACAAGACAACTCTATCAGCACGCGGAACATCTGTAGCTTGTCATCACTGGACAGCGTTCGCGGATATAACCACAAACGTCGCGACGCCTGGACAAGTGTGAAAAGGTCGGTAGAAGCGTAAAATACGTTAGTCCCTATTAAATTGCCTGAAGTAAATTCAAATAAATTTATTTTAAATACTGGGTTACTTAGGATGTTAGATTAAGAAATATTTGTAGTTAATTAAAGAAGTAAATTCATTAAATCGTAAATTCAAATTTTCATTAAAGTACAAATTACATTAAATTGAATAATAAAATATTAAAATAAACTATAATAAATTAAGAGATTAGTTCTGCCTTATAGTTTTAAAAAGTTATTATTTTATTTGAGAAGAAAGTTATTATTTGGTTTTATTTGGAAAATATTAAATACAAGAATTTTGTTTTATGTTTAAAATTAGAAAAAAGAAATTATTAAAATTTTATTTTGTTTTATAAAAGGTTATTATTTACAAAAACACCTAGTATTCAAATATCCCAATAGTTTATGAGTTTTAGATTAAGAATTGATAAAGTGAAATTTCATAAAATAACTGCAAGCACAAATAAGCAATTTACAAGGTTAGTTCCAGTGTACTCACTCTTCAGAGGTTTACAAAAAGTTAACTTGTGTTCTTACTGAGCTAAAATTAAAAATAAATTACTGGAAGTATAAAGTAAAGTTTTTTGTCAGAATAATCAGTGAACTGAATATTCGACACATAGTTATTTCACCTAGGCCAAACAAAGTGAGATTGCCTATAAAACTTCCAGTAGGTGGAAATAACTTATTCTCCAACGAAGAATTCACAATTATTCAAAACAAAGGTTATTCATTGTAGAATTGGCGCTGCCAGCGTGAGAAACGACGCGTTGCAGTTGTGGCCAAAACAAATTATTCTACAACTTAATTCCTCTAAAAAAGAATATTCGTTGTAGAATTGGCGCCCTTCGGTGTTGGCCGATTTCACTTGTGGTTAAAAACTTAACCAAAAGTAAAAATAGGTCAAAGAACTAACGTAAAATTATTTGTGCTTAAAACTGTGTATGTTAGCTTTAGAATTGTGTTTAATATTAAGCCATACTACTGCTATTTCCCGTGTCTGAAATATTTCCCGGTTTCGTGTCGTATTAAGGTTCAGAGGGGGAGTGAAAATTAAACAAATAATAATAATTAACCAGTATATTAAATTTGTCGCGGTAAAATCGGAAGCTTTGGGGGCGTAGGCCTAAAAAATAGGTGTAAAATTAATTAAAAATAATTGGGAGTTTTCCGACGCGACAGATAAAAACAAAATTAAAAAATTTAAACAACTAAAAACAATTAAATAAAATTAAAACAAATTTTAAACAAGCAAAAAGTTAAAATGGCGGATAAGGCGATGAGAGAGTTCTTCGAACAATATAAAAAGGATAAAGAAGAAAGGGCGAAGAAAGATAAAGAAGAACTGGAGGCCAGGCGGAAGGAAAAGCAAGAAGAACTGGAGGCAAGGGCGAAGAAGGAAAAGGAAATAGAGGAGGCCAGGCAGCAGAGGGAACAGGAAGAACGGGAAAGGAAAGAGGAAAGAAGACGGCTCAAGGATGAAAAAATCCGGGAAGAAAAGGCAGCAGAAAGGCTACAGCGAGAGAAGGAGCAGAAAGAGTTATACAAAGTTATTTCTGGAAAGCTGGGAGACCTGGAACGAAGCCTGGAGGAAGAAAGCGTGAGGTGTAAGGAACAACACACCAAGGGAGAAGAGAAGATTAGGGAAATTGAAGGCGCTATCCATTTTCTGGAGGAAACCACAACCACCATGAAAGACAACGTAGACAAAGGGTTCCGGACAATGGAAAGTCGGGTGCAGAGCGTTGAAAAGAAAATAGGAAACGTGATAAGCCAGGGAAGTGGGAGTAGGAATGTAGGAATTGTAATGCCGCGGTTTGACAGCGAAATAAATAAAATTGAATTTTGGGGAAATAGTAAAGAGAGGCCGAAACAATTTTTAAGAGAAATAGAAGGGTTAATGGACGAGTTGAATCCTTATTTAGAAGATAGGGAGAAAATAAAATTCATAAGACGCCATCTAAAGGGATACGCACTCGAATGGT
>JAGFPH010021072.1:0-13651 GCA_018207615.1 Philaenus spumarius | reverse complement strand
ATTCGTCTTAATTTACTCGTCATTTTCATTTCCCACTATTCCAATTACTTTTTTAACAAAATATTATCAGGCCTATAATAATTATAGTTATAGCAATACTGTACATAATTTATAATTTCTAAGTACTGTACCGGTACAGTACTGTATATAATTTTGTTGTTGAGCTGGTTGAAGGGCGACACCAACCTCTTTTTTAATTTTCTTTTCTAGTAGCAAATAAGAAGGTGGAAGTCTCAAATAGGTATTGCTTTGGAGACCCCTATTCCTATTCTTGTTCACTGCTCGACTTAGATTTATTTTTTGGTGAAGAAATATTTCAGCCTAATTATTATAAAAAGGCTCTTTCCGGATTTTACTCCTAACGCGTGACGCGATTTCTCGACCGACACCCCATCCCGATTACAACAGTCGCAAAGAAGTATAACTTCAAAAAGGTTTAATATTTAATTTAAAAAAAAAATAGTAGAACTTATTAATAGAATTAATATAGTTGACGATAAAGACTTTCGAAACATCTACTAAAAAGTAAACAGGATAATGATAAACCAATATTTTGTGAAACAATCGTAGTTAAAAACATGCATAGGTAGTAATAAATCTAATACAATTATTAATAAATACTGTACATATGTATATCTCTTTCTATTTGATTCTTCCTATACCATTAGTGTATGCATTAAAACATAACCACTACTGAAATACATTTTTAATAATGAGTAAACAGTGGATGTAAAATATAAATGTTCCTTGGAGAAAGAAAAATGATAAAATAAAACTTCTAAAGATTTTATACATTACAAAATTATGATTCCTTAATGATTTTTCGTTTTGCATTATTTTTATAATATTAAGTCATGTAGAGATCCATTGATTGCTAAATTTACAGTTTCATAAGACATCGTGAGAAGGGCAGAAATAGTTATAATTATTTATTAAAAACATAAAAATAAAGCTTGCTAGGATAGGACTGTATACAAATTAAGTTTTAAAGAGTACATATTGTTAGTATTAGGTAGAGAAACTGAATTCCAAGTTTGAAGGATGAACACTTCTAATCAAATGTAATTTGTGTAATAAATAGGCTTACTATTTTCAATGCATGGTTGAAAACAGGAAATAAATTAACTATAAATATTTTGTAGTTTTAATTAAATATTTATTTGGTTGATTAAAGTTTACCTAATTTTTAATCTGGTAAGAGATAATCAACACTGTGCGTGTTCTACTGTTTACTTTTCTAGGTAAACTGTTTTGAAGTATAAAAATACATATACAGTTTTATTTATTCTAACTAACAATGATTATTTGAATTTCTCTTATTATTTGATTAAAGCGTTTTATTTAATAAATTGGAGTACTATTGGTTGTTAGTAAAATAACATATAAAACCAGAGCCTAAAACTTAGTTTTGTGATTTGTGGCTCTTTGAAAATATTTTGTATTTAACACCAACAATAGTTTTCTAAATTTTGTAGTGTTTATGTCAAAAAAGTCTTAGCTACAATACGGTCGTGTATTTTTTAGTTTTTGTAAAATAAATTGAAAAGTATATTTGTTGTAATTTATTCATATATTGACATAAAACAATATTTATTTAATAAAAATGAATATTATGTTCTCTCAAATAAAACATATAAATAACTATCTAAATTTGTAAGCAGTGTAAATCCTGAAATCGAGCGATTAAAGTTGTTTTAAATGTGTCCAGTTTTTTAATTATAAGTTATGCTTTCAACCTTAAAACAATGCAACGTTTTTTATAACTTTAAATCCGTACAGTTTACCTTAGTTTAGGGAATTAAACATAAAACAGTGCAAAACCCAATTTTATGAAAAAATTCGTCTACGTCAGTTTGTTATAATTTAAGTTTGATTATGTTTGGACAATTCATTTGCAAGTTTTCGTCGAGATGTACTAAACTGTTTCATATTTAACTTAAATTTATAAATACGTCAGTTAGACATCATGATACCAAGCGTGTTATATAAACCACTAGCTGACCCGGCAATGCTTCGCTATTGCATAATTATTTTGGTGAAATAAATGCGACAAATGATCGTGATTTAGTAACTTTGATTCCCCCCCCCTAAGATTTTGAATTGTTTTAATCCCTTTCTTAGTGAACACCTATGGCCCTAGAGGAAGCTACATACCAAATTTCGTTCCAATCTGTTCAGTAGTTTTGGAGAAATTTAGATTTTTAGTTACTTTAATCCCCTCAAACCACCCTAGAATTTCGAATTTTTTGAAACCTTTCTTAATTAGCGCCTATGGCCCTAGATTAAGCTACATACCAAATTTCGTTCCAATCTGTTCAGTAGTTTTGGAGAAATTTAGATTTTTAGTTACTTTGATCCCCTCAAACCACCCTAAAATTTCGAATTTTTTGAAACCCTTTCTTAGCGAGCGCCTATGGCCCTAGAGGAAGCTACATACCAAATTGCATTCCAAACTGTTCGGTAATTTTGGAGAAATCGTGATGTAGTAATTTTTACCCACCAAACCCCCCTAAAATTTCCAATTTTTTAAAACCCTGTTTTAGTGAACACTTATGGCCCTAGAGGAAGCTACATACCAAATTTCATTCCAATCCGTTCGGTAGTTTTGAAGAAATCGTTTTTTAATAACTTTGATCCCCCCAAACCCCCCTAAAATTTCAAATTTTTTCAAACCCTTTCTTAGTAAGCACCTATGACCCTAGAGGAAGCTACATACCAAATTTCATTTCAATCCGTTCGGTAGTTTTCGAGAAATCGTGATCAGTGAGTGAGTGGTATTTCGCTTTTTTATATGTAGATTAAAAGCTTCTATCCCCTTCTAAGTTAAGATTAAACTTATACAAAAACAAAAGCTCTCATGCTTGGTAAAAGTTTTAATGATACCATCACTAATAACCACTACTCGACAAAAAATAAAAGGTCTAGTTTAGACTTACCTGATTGATGGTGAAATATTTTCATAAACGTATAAAGTTTTAATTACAAAACGGCTCTAGTCTCATATCGCATAATACTTTCATATATTTATCAGAGGTAAATTTGAATGTGAATACAATTCTGAATGGAAGTTAATTTGCATTCAGGTACCCTCCACAAAGAGTGCGTAGGAAAGGTCACACGTGGAGCAAATATTTATTGTAATTTCTTTCCTCGCTTAGAACATTAAGACTTTAATTTAAACAACTTTGCTTTGTGATACTTAAATTATTTTACAACACTGTCAACAAATTTTACGAATTTATTTACTAAAAACTCTTTAAACATACTAACATTTTTATAGCCTAATAATATCTTAGTAAATTTAATAACGTTATTGTTGTTGTCCTACATTACACGATATTTTCTTTGTAAATTAAAATTTTCTTGTAACAAATAAAATATATATTTTATTAATGGTACACATTATTTAAATTGTTAACTATATTATATAATTTGAATATATTGAAGAGAGGAGAATAAAGGTTTTTATTAAAAAGTGTTTTATTATTAACGTAGCAAATCTGTTAATTCAAATTATTCAAAGGTTCAACTAAAATAAAACCCAGAGTCTAAAAGTTAGATTTGTTTTCCAAAAACGTGGGAAATATTTTTAATTTAACAAGTAAAATAGTTTTCTAAGTTGTTTATTGTTTGTGTCAAAACTTTGGATTTAGATAACTTAGACAACCTGTATATTTTCCATTTATTTTTGCGAATGACGGTATGGTTGAACATGTTTATATTGCTTGCTTTTTGTTATAAAGCAAAAGACGTGTTTTGCAAAGGAAACATTTATTTCGTGCCTGAAAGAAGAAGAGTATACAATTTCATTTAAGAAATTTTATTACGTTACATATTTTTGGTATACACTACTTTAAAATAGGGAATTTTTTTTATGCAGGACACCATATTTACTGTAGTAAAATATACCTTTTAAAACTGTACTGAATTCAAATCAGAGAGCAATTGATTTGATGCATCTATGTATGTTACACAAGTGTTTGTGAAATTTGTAAAATAAAAATGGACGATAAAGTATTGGATAAAATCTTCAAACGAAAAGGAATAAAAGGTATTCTTAAATTAAGTTTATTTTCTGATATATCATAGCAAAGAATTACTAAACATGTCAGTTTCCTATAAAATTTATTAATTTTAGGTATTTTAGTCTTCAAATAAGGAATATAAATTGACGTTTTTAAAAGGTAAGTACCTAACTGAAAAAAGAATTTACAGCTGCGCTGTCATACAAAAACAAAAACAAAATGTATAAACGAAATTTTAAAAAGTGTGTAGTTCATTTATACAATAGTTTTTATGATTTTTAACCACAAAAATGTAAGGTATACAATGAACCTTTAATATAAACAAGAAATTTTACCTTAAATGTTTTACAAGAAGCTGTTTTATGTGACAATAAATTAAATTATTTCATTGAATATCCAGTACAAAAAGAAATGGAATTCGTGTCGATATAATATAGACTTACTTCCCATGTAAAGTATGTAAAAGTTTCCAGTAGCGCGACTATTTACAAACAAACATGTCGACTTTGTTTTGAGTGTAAGTAAATCGAAAAGAGAATGATTTATTTACAATGACAAAATTGAATATAGAATGTTCTCTTTTCTTTACCATGAATATATTATGTAAACAATGCTCTGCATCAACACATGTCATTAGATGACTTGAAAATGTTGTTTAGGGCGTACATTCGCTCAGCTGATTATAAATGTTTAAATAGGAAAACATCGTTTGACGAAACTCGTTATCTGCTAAGCTTGGGCAAAATTAGGTGACACTTAAAACAGAGATATGTGTAACTTGTTTTCACGATGTGAACTATTAGTGAATGAGAAGGAAATGAACGGACCGTGTTTGTTTACATTTTTGTCTGGGCCTTTACTCTGTATGAATCATCGTTTTGGGAAACAATTTTTCCTTAAAACGTTAGTAGGGGTTCAATATATTTCGTCTTTCATATTTAGTGTACAATTAGGACAAAACAAACAATTAAAAGCAATTGACACTATTACTTTGGATGATTAATAAAAATTTACATTCAAAATGATAAGAGTAAATGAGTATTAATCCATATATATTTCATTAAAAATCTATCCTCATTTCTATCTAAAATTGACCTACATTTGTATACATATTTCTTGTATAGGATACAATAAAAAATACAGATTTTAAGAATCCATACTAAAGTAATTTGTTATTTAAATATAAGCTTTCTTTACGGTAAGCAATAATTTGACGGCAAACCCAAGTTGTGTCGTTGAATAAACATCTCATCTGAAAATAAATTATAGAACTTGATTTTTTTAAATAATTTATCTTCCATGGTGTGTTTTTACATCCTAAATTTCTTAATATTTTGAAATTTCTTTTCTTAGCATTTGAGTGTTTGAAATTCTGTACAGCCGGACACCTTAGTAAGGGATTTGTTCAACCAATTTTAAAATTAAAAACTATAAAGAAAGCAGTGTCAAGGTAGAAGTATTACTACCAAATTTAGCAATGATGAAAGTAATTTCTTTAGTTAAATGCTGTGCTCGTCCACGTGTAGAAATTGTAATCCATCTCCTGAAGTAGTTCAATACAAGTATGCAAGTTAATTATCATTTGAACTTTACTGTGCAGGTGGCGAGTACTGGACTTGAATAGTAATTCGCACTTAGGGGAATGTTGTAGCAGTGAATATTCATCAAACTCTGATTGTAAAGCCTTTATGTTCTGGTGATGTTTAACACGATCGACAACGTTTGAGAGTTGTTATGCGTAGGTTTAAATGGCAAATAATTGTCAATCCTTCTACGCTACAGTCATACTTATCAATAGTTTCACTAAAAACTACTTATACGATTGTTATAATTCTAAATAGTTTCCTGAGTTGCAAAAGCTTTACAAATGCGTGCAAAACATATCGTATTCACACAAGTAGCAGCATTTGTATTTATTGACAATTAATTTTTACTTAAATTGTGTGGTTATATTTACCGCAAAATACTTTTTTTTTACTATACCCTAAACATACTTTTATTTAAAACAAGTTTGTTTGTGATGTCAAAATAGTGGACTTCTATGTCACCGGGAAAATATTAAATTTATTATCTTATGTGTATTGCCAAACCTACTCATCAAGTTGTACAAAGGACAAAGATGTTTATTTAGATAATTTTTCATTGTTCAAAGAGGTCTAAAATGTGTTCGTTCTGAATTAAAGCTTTCTAAACTTACTAGTTTAAAAAAAAATTGCACCTGTTGTTCTTGTTCTTTTAACATGGGAAATATAGCCACTAAAATGTCCTCTTATTATATTTACAGAGTGATTTTTTTAAAAAACATCATTCTATTATTTAAAACATGGAAAGAGATATTAAATTCCAGATCTCGGTTTGGCTGGTCACCTTAACCAGACAGCGTATATTGCTATCAACAAAATCTAAGACCCCGCCCTACTTTCATCAACCACATCTCAAAGGATACTGGACTCGGATAAGTTGTGATATCTCAAATCAAAGCCCTTTAGACTTTCTATTAGCGTAAGAAAATAAATTTAGCCAAGTCTTTTACTCGCTGCAATAAAAAATTTTTTGCTGCCAATGAATAAGTCCAATGCTATGTACCAACTATTTACAATTATTAAAAAGGAAACTTTAAAACAACAACTATGCAAATTAATGTTTTTAAATATTTTTTTATAGGGGATATACCTTTTAGCCAGTCGAAGATCGCTTAATTTGGTATTAGGTGTACTGGTTGTCCAGTTATAATGTTATGTCTAATATTGTGATATTACTGGAATTAAATACATAATTCATACTTAGTATAATCATCTGAACCTGACGTAAAAGTTTGATAAGGTTCTAAATAAATTTAACTATTATATTACTAATAAAATTATACATAATAACTTTTTACTCTACTAAATTAGTTATGGTATGTGTAGGTCGCCCATTTACTACAGTACCGGTTTGAAATCCTGCTTTACAGATTTAAATATTTTATTTAAGTATTTGATTGTAGAAGTATCCAATTTTAATCTTAGTAATTATCTATTGAGCCTTGCTGACCATGGATTTGGCAGTGTCGGAATTTACTAGCCAGCTTAACACAGGCTGCAGAAAATATAGAAGACAGACATACATATACATATTAAAACAGACAACAGTTAATTGGCTAACAAAATAAAGGAAAGGGTATGGAAGGGGTAGGAAATCAATGGATTCAATAGAGGTGCGGTGAAAAAAAGTTTAATTGTTCTTTAAAAAATAGTCTAACATTTCCTATTAATTTCCAACTTTTTTTTACATGGAGAATCTTAAAATTTACATTATTGTAAAAATCAGACACTAAATAATTAATGAAATTGTAAAAGATTAGAAAAACTAGAGTCATTATGGTCCAACCTAAAAATTCTTTCGTGTTCACTTGACCTACATTTAAAACTACCCCCCCCCTTTTGGCCTACATTAGCTGCGTTATAATTCAATTACAGTTTATAAACTGCAATTTCTTGTATGATATATATTACAGGTGTATATTATACTTATTGTACTTTATGCTTACAGTTTAGTAACATTTTGCCTAAATTATTCTTACAGTAAAAATCTGGTAAACAGTGATTTTTCTTTTCTAATATGTTTCCAACAATTCTCTAACCTATGCAGCTAACCTTACCAATGTAGTTGATTCCACGCCATTTTGGTGAGGGTTTATTAGAATCATCTATTTGGAATATAAGCAGTTTAGCGGGATTTTTAATTTTATTTTGTATCATTTTTTCAATCGTATCCATTATTTATAGAATTTGTTTAGTAAAAGTGAGTTCTCTAAGAAAGTCATTATTAGACTCAGGAACGACAATAAGACGATACATTGGAAATTTGTGACTAAAACGATGTTTTGGTGGAGATTGTATAATTTTAGTAAAAGTAAGTTTCATAAAACTATTGAAATTATGATTATCAATCCTTACAGTGATGTCTAGAACATTAGTTAGATTTTGTTGTAATATTTCCATAATTAATTGCATTGCCTTAAATAGAATTTAAATAATTGAAGCTGGCGGTTGGATCAGTCAATAAACATAAAGCATCATCTACATAATTATCGATACTAATGTTAGACTTATGTCTTAATGTTAGACTTAAAAGAGATATTACTGTCAAAAGAATGTTGATTTCAATTTGTCATGATGTATTTTGATTTTGCCTTACTGGACTGGATATATTTACATAAATGCCTTAATTCCTTGTACTGCTCGCAGTTCTATTGTGGTCACTCTTTATTCGGTGACGTACGTTTCGCTTATTTTTTCAGGCATTTTCAGTACTCAAGGACTTATGGTGTACTGATACAAGGACGGGCCAGAGTGCACGTCTGCGATTTGCTCATTTAAAAGAAAGTACATTTATGCCCCATTACATGTGTTTCTGTTTTTGTGTTAATATTTGTGGAGTGTTTATGTGTAATTTATAGTTTTTTGACGCGCATTAAACAAATGCAAATCATTTTTTAATTTTTATAAACGGTTTTGAAATTGTCTGAAAAAATAGGCGAAACGTACGTCACCGAATAAAGAGTGATCACAATAAGACTGCGAGCAGTACAAGAAATTAAGGTATTTATGTTAAATTTGTCCATTAAAATATTAGCTGGCAATGGATATAACGGAGACCCCATTTCGACTTGTGTAAAAACCTTATTTTAAATTTAAAATAATTTTGATTAAGACGTACTTTAATTACTTCCATTAACTATATAGATGTTTTGTTCCAATAATATTTCCTTGCTATACAGACAGGGATACTTGCGAATACACTTTTAACGTCAAACTACAAAAGTTTTGTGTTAAAAGGTTTTTTAATATCTTTAATCTTATTTACTACCTCCAGTGAATTTTCTTAAACAAATTTTGGTTGGAATTGTGATTTTCTTTAAAAACGTAATGGTAAATTTAGTCAGTTTTTATGAAGGAGACTGTACAAAGGAAACCACAGGACGGATAGGAATATCAGGTATCTAATTTGGTTAAACCTTATAATCTGGGAGCCATACTATTAATTTCACTCAAACTAAATTGTTTTCTTTAACTAAAAATTCACGTATAGTGAGCTAAAGTCGGTTTTACAAATTTTTAACTGCAAAAGGAACTCGTTTCCAACTAACTTTGAACTTTTTGACAATATAAAACATCTCAAGTTAAAGTAATAATAGAATTCTGTTTATCTGATTAGTTACCACTAGGGTGTTATCTACTATTTTGTAATGTCTTTAATTTAAATTTTTTTGTATTACATTATATAGTCCGTCACAATCCTTGTTTGTTTGTTTTTTTTAATTACCGGTTTCGACATTTTTATAATGTCATCGTCAGATCTTCAACACACAGTCATAATAAATAAATACACGTAACACACACTATAAAACACTTAAACGAAAACACTATACACATTTTTAACATTGACACGAAAAAGGTGATCGATCACCATGCATGGTTCACTGTGGAAGTCAAGAGCACACTGCTAAAGAAGGTGGCCTCCACTCATAATGTTTGTGTTCAATGAGTCAACATTATAAACCGGTGTTTGCATTGATATAATTGTGTTGAGTATGGCATTTGAACTATGGTGTATTTTATCATTTCAAAGAAGGTATTGTTATGGTTTTGTGGCCTTATATATTTCTAACTGTTCGAGTGTATTAAGGAGTTTGCATTTTTTACATTTATGTAAAATATTTAAATTACTGTGGATGTTATTATAAGAGTAGTCCTCATCTATTAAAAGTATCTTTAATTACTTAATTGTCTTTTTAACTTAATTTTGTGCTATTGCAAGCTAGAAAATAATGTTTAATTATATTATAAAAATGAATTTTGTTGTTGCACTATTATCTATTGCTAAATCATAAACTAAAGTTAGGTTTTCAAGTTGGGATGCATGCGTTGCCACACAGGTGCGTATTTAAAACCTTTAGTCAACAACCCGTTTTCCATAACACACAATCGTATATCTAATAAGTGTAGCATAACTAATAAACGTTCACATATTATTATTGTACCTAATGCCATACTACTTTTAATTTCAAACTTTAACCTCGCTTTTTGAGCTATATTTTTTAACATTTCCCCCTTCGCTAAATGTTTAAAATTAACACACGCTTATCATTGCACACCATTCTTATTTTGACACTGTGGAATGAAACATAAGTATTTATCTCTGAATATAGTTAGCAGAAGAGGACAGAGAGAGAAAGATTGAAGTTAGAATGGGAGTGAAGAAGTACTAAAAGAACTATAAGAACTGAGTATATGGAGAAAACAGAGAGACAGTTTAGCAGGAAGAAATACACGAAGAAAGGTGCTTAGCTAATTAAATCTTAAATTAAGTCGACTGATTCTGAATTATTATAAAATAAATAGAAGAAGACAGAAAGTAACGGGATGATAGTGAATAAAATACTGATAGAAAAGTCACGTGATGTTGTGGCGAGAGTTATGTTGGAAAGACGATGACGTCACACGTGTATATTCAAATAAATTAAAATTGATGTTGGTTTTTTCGTATGTTATTTCATTTCTCATCTTTCATTAGTCCTGCAGGGCTCAGAGTAAAGACGCTAAGTAAACCAATTCATATTTTTATAAAAGGGTTATTTCGATAATTTTATTTTTTTTTTTTAAAGGCGGAAAACCTGGGTGGCAATATCGTAACCAATGAAGTCTATTTCGATAAAGGAATACAATTAAATTCAAACATAAACTAATTGTTTAGTGAACTATATATTGATAATGGATTATTATATTCATGCAAACATTAGAAAGCCAGTCGTCTAGTAATTTGTCTCTTCTAATGTAAACACCAAACTGAAGTCTCCGTAAGCTAAAATAGATTACTTGTGTTGCAATTTCATACAACTAGAACAGTAAATCACGAGGGAAACGTGTAAAACGATATAATAATTACGAAGCATTTAGATGTAACGCTAGATGGATGAACGGTTTCAACTAATAATTCCGATTGAATCAGTGGTACGACAATAAAAACTTTATACATATGTTAATATCAGCATGCAACTGTAAGCACATGTTAAAATTGAATAGTTTCATTAAAAGATTTTATATTGTACTTTTTTATTTTATTCTCAAGTGGTCACACAAAATAGAAAATTTTTCTGTAATTACTTTAAAAAGAAGAAGACAATTATTATAATTAAAACAAAATATTGAAATACAAATATTTGCTTTAAATAATAATCGAGCATGACGCAAGAAAACGAATATATTTCCAAGAATAGTAAATTAATAGTTATTCTCACTAAGATACGTTTAATTGTCCAATGCGATTTAACGATAAAATTTAGTGAATATTGAGTTACAACTAACTAATTAAATATAACTGTTAGAATTTTGTACATGTTGTAAAGTGATAGTTATAACTTAATTAAGTGCAACTAAAGACTACAACTTTATCGTTGAAACATTTTTGACACATAAAAGTACTTTACTTAGAATGTATGTTTTTTAATTATAAAAAAAAAAACAATTCGCTACAAACAATTAAGAAAGTTCTTTTACACAATATTTAGTATAGTGAATGATGTAATATGTAATGTACTACGTATAGCTTATGTAAGAGAAATATGATTGTTCTAAAGAAAGATGATTACACGAGTGTTTCTGAAGTTTATAAATACAGTTAGTTTACAAACTAATGATTAATACGAAATTATTTCAAGAAAAAGTTATACTAAATTGCTGCTAATTAATTTGGTCATAAAAGAAGCATCTCTATAACACACTTGCGTCAAAAAACGTTTTGCCCTCGATTATATTTTTATAGTAAAAAATATTTGAGGAAAGTAAATATATTTATTTATATTTTGACAGGATTATATGTCACATAAAATATGAGATATATGAAGGTCGTGACGTTACCAAATCGTTTATTTCCCCTCTTTTCGCGTTCGAGAAGAACAACACCTCTTATATTTTATTGATCATACATCATAAACAGAAAACAGTTACAACTTGATGTAATAAAGTTTGTATATTTGTTTCGTAAAGTTTTTAAAACGAACTGAAATAGCGTGACTAACTACAACAGATGCCAAGTATGGAATTCTTATTGTTAAATGATTAATTTATCCTCATCACGCAAGCTGCACCAACTTTATTTATTAATTTATTTTAAAAAGGCCTTCGCTGAGTTATAAGATATTTTTAGTTTAACTCCAGATATTTCCTGATGACAAGTCTTGGTTATTTTATTCATGTATCTCGACAATTAAGAACTGCTTGAACTTATGAATCAAATGATTAAACCAGATTGGTGTTGATTGGGCATGCATTAAAATAGGGTTGGAAATCATCATGTCCAGTCAGTTACAGTAGGAACCTTGAACTCTATTGCTTTCGATATTATAGTTATTGGCGTTGGGTTTAGTTGCGCTATACGCTGCTCCCCCGCCTTCATTACTCTAACTGGCATAATGTTTAGACGTTGAGAAAAAACCTTAAGATGAAAGTGTTGCTTTTATTTTTTGTTACACTAATTTCAAAGCCAATTAGGCAAAACCTTCTCTGACTTCCTACTGACGTAAGATATATAAAATCCAAAACCCATTCACTCACTCACTCACTCACTGATCACAGTACCATACCACCTAGGAACTTGAAATTTGGTACACATATTCCTCATAGGCACTAGAGGCACACTAAGAAACGATTTTAAAATATTTGGTTTCTAAGGGTTGAAACAACCCCTAAAACAGTAAATATTGTTTGTTATATATTTTAAAAACCCTACATCCTAAAAATGTGAAATTTCATACACGTATTTCTCATAGGGTCTAGAGGCACAATAAGAAAGGATTTTTAAAATATTTGACCTGCTAGGGTTGAAACAACCCCTAAAACAATAAATATTGTTTTTTATACTTTACTTAAAGTCAGAAAGCAGAAATTTTGTAATCTTTTCATTTCTTACAAAATACACATAAAAAGTAAGTTTTACATTTTGTTACGTGCTGCTAAGGGGTGAAAACGTGATAACAAACGCTAAAAACGATAAATATACATTTTTATACTTTCCTTAAAGCTAGAGAGTTGAAATTTTGCACATTTATGTTTTACAAGATACATATAAAAAAATAAATTAGTTTTACATTTTGTCAGGTTCTGCTAACGGGTGAAAATTTACTAACAACCCATAAAACTGTAAATATTAAATGAAACTACCCCTAAAACAAAAAATATCGTTTATTATATATCTTAAAAACCCTACCACCTAGGTACGTGAAACTTGGTACACGTATTTTTCATAGCGAGCTAAAGGAGCGTTTAGACATGACTTTAAAATATTTGGCCTGTAAGGGTTCAAACAACCCCTAAAACAATAAGTATTGTTTCTTATATATATCTCTAAAACCCTACGGCCTGAGAAAGTGAAATTTGGTACACGTATTTGTCATAAGGGGCTAGAATCGCACTAAGAAATGATTTTAAAATGTTTTTCCTGTAAGGGTTGAAAAAACCCCTAAAAATTTAATATTGTTTGTTATATATCACAAAAACCCTACCGCCTAGGAATGTGACATTTTATACACGTATTTTTCATAGGGGCTAGAGGCGGAATAAGAAAGGATTTTTAAATATTATTTA
>JAGFPH010021071.1:0-13653 GCA_018207615.1 Philaenus spumarius | reverse complement strand
CATTCTATAAGTTTTAAAATAGTTGGCGCAAAAATGTAAAACAATGTTGTTGTCTGCAAAAATATTAGGCTAGGGTCGAATAGTAAACTTACACCTTTAAGTAATTTATATTTTTATTCTCTGTTAATCGTGATATTCAGCAGTTAGTACTGGGCTGGTCCCATGAAAAGTCTAGGTTATAGGTAGGCCTACCTTCTAAATTAAGGCTCTGCAGCACAACAAAGTAATGTTTTCAAATCATGTTGATGAAAGTCATGCTTAGAACTGTTTGAAACCCATGAAAATGCAAACATGGGTAAAGTGTACTTGTAAAGTGTCTAAAATAGCTGTAAAAATACGAAAATGTTAACTTCATAATGCCAAACGACGTTAGTTCAGTTGGCAAGGCGGTGACGTATGATTTTATTTTAATTATTTCACTACCTATTTTCATTGTCTAACTGCCTTAACGTAATGGTTTTGAGCAAACAAATTTTTGCTCAACATCTAACCTATCCTAATCTAGGTGAAGCAGAGTGGCCTAGAGGCTAAAGGCGCTAATCCACTTTGCTACGGTCAGAGCCTGAGGTTCCGTAGGTTCGAACGAACGATTTACTTGCTCTATACTCTGTTCCCCCAGTTTTCATAAGTCTAACTGGCAACTGGCATAAAATAATGACATCAAGCAAAAAAAAAAAAAAAAAATGCATAACCTAACTTCTTAAAACCAAATACTGTTTTGCATTAGCAAAGGCAGTTGTTGCGGCATCAAACTGCTAGTTTAAAGGTTTGTTAATCTTTTACGGGTTTATTTAATTATTAAACAATATATGCGATTCAATTGTAATAACAGGGGATGATAACCGCCCAGGTTTTTTGCTTAAAAAAAAGAATTTCGTAGAAAAACTGTCTCATTTAGCCATGCTAATGTGTTTTGTTGTAGGCGATGATAAGCGCTAAGGTTTTTCGCCTTAATAATAAAAAATAAAAACAAATTTATTTTGTTGTAAAATACCGACCCTGATTTTTTTTTTTTGTGAATTAACATTTTTGTTTGTTTTTTTAGAATTTTGAAATAGTTTCAAACTATTTAGGGCTGCAGTATATAATTAGTGTTAGAGTGTTTAAATTAAATGCTAATGGAGCCTGAGAATATTAGACCTCGTTAGATAAGTTTGAGTAAATTTTACCTTTTACCAATATGCTTGTTCGAATACGTTTTGAACTTTTGCTAAAATCAGTATGCTGTATTTTTATGAAATCGATCTGTTCGGTATGGAGATCTGTGTTTTCAACTTAACCCGAGTTAAATCGATGAAATTGTGTGGCATTGGAATTAAATTTCAAACTAGTCGTATAGTATAGGTGGAGATAAATTTACTGTAGCCTAAGGTAGAGAGAGTTATTCATGTTAGTATGTATTGTTATGTGGACAAGTTGTTTTTAAATTAGCAGTTCCATTACAAAATGATAAAGGAATGCGTGATATTTTATCAAAGCAGAATCGGATAGTGAAATTACTTACGATAATGGCGCGACTGACGAAATGTGCGGTTGAGGTTATAAACGAAAACGAAATATATTGAGGTTAGGCCTATGTTAAAAGATTCCAGTGGAAGGAATAATAGTAACAGTAATTTTGTGTGGCAAGTAAACAAGGTATTTATGTAAATTTAAAATATTAACACAACACTTGTTTTGATGAAAACAACTGAATAAACTAAAACTTACCGATGAGATCTGCTGTACGAATAAATATTTACTGGTATGAGAGATGCGGTATCATTACATGTTTGTGTTTTTAGGCCTACTTTAATATACAATATTTTTTTATAATTACAATATATAGGCCTACTTTATGTAGCAAATTAAAAAAAAATTTGAAGGAATTTTACTTTTATCGAAAATGATGCAATATCATAGAGGTAACCAAATTTGGATGGTAAAAAATAGTAGATTAAATCAAAAGCAATAGATCTATGTAGACAAACGAAACTGGGATAAAATTCCTTTTCTTTTCTTTGTACCTTCTGAGGTCTATAATATTGTTGTGAACATTATTGGATTAGGCCTATATCAAGATTTCAAGATTCAAGATTTTTTTATTCCACACATTTTTTACAAATACAAGTTACAGAATGACAACTAAACCAAAAATAA
Source organism: Philaenus spumarius (assembly GCA_018207615.1). Lineage (NCBI taxonomy): Eukaryota > Metazoa > Arthropoda > Insecta > Hemiptera > Aphrophoridae > Philaenus > Philaenus spumarius. The sequence continues at coordinate 11,514 of JAGFPH010021071.1, read as the reverse complement.
AAAAAACAAAAATATATATAATACATATAACCATCCTTGTTTAGCTTAGTAACTAAAACATTAAGATTAAATTACAATAAGAACGGCTAATACATATTAACAAAACAATGCAAAAAATATGTGGTTAGGCATCTCATATCTGCAGTAGGTACCAGAGAATCTCTGCTAAGGTTAGATTATTTCAATTTCAATGTATTTATCCTTTTTAACAAACTTTACATTTTGCATCGTACAAGTCAAATGTGTATATACAGTTCATAATTCATAAACAATACAAACACAATATACACATACACACAAATAATTCAGAAAAATGATATCACACCGGTCTTAAACTTTTGAAATTTCATTTCTTCTTTTGATGGAACAAGTACAAAATCTGTGTGACTGTAGTAAAAAAACAATACAATAATCAAAACAACAAAGATACATTTGCTATTTTTGTATTCTCGCTGTCCCTAATTTAACATACGTAATCATCTATACTGTTTGTTTGTGTGTAGGGGATAATCCCTGGAACTACTGAACCGACTGAAAAATAGTTTTGCTAATAAAAAGCTTCACTAGCCCTGAATAACATAGGCTATAATTTATTTGGGGAAAAAACTTTTTGTATTTCAAAATTTCAATATTTATAAATTAAGTTGGAAGAATTCAGGGTGTTACACCTATAGCGTCTAACAGGGTGTATTCATGCCATTTATTTACACACATATGCACATAAACATATAATTGATTAATTTTATATTAGTTTAATGTGGATCCATACAAATACTTTAAAATGAGAGGTTAAACAACGTTTCTATCTTTGTTAGAAGCCAAGAAATCCAGCCGTTCCGATACTTCTTTAACACACTGTGTATTAATTCCCTATTTTTCAACCAATTTGTACAATGAAGTGTAATTTTTTACGTTTTACACTGCAAATTTACAGAGAAATATAGAAATAAATAAAAATCACTGTATTTAAAAGTAACTGACATTTTAAAATTACGCCATGTTATGGGAGAACTTTTTTGTAAAAACTATCCCTAAGTTTGGGAGAACCTGTTACGTGGGCTTGTACAAATGTTCAAGTTTGAAGACCAAACATTCTAATACTTCCCACAATTTATCATTTCAAGTTTGTTAAAAAAAAGTCCTAAAAGTTCCCCATGTTATATGGGAGGATTTTTGCCTAAAAGCTTGCCCTTAGTTCGAAAAATCCTTTCAACGTACGCTCATATGTCAATTTGAAGCTTAAGCCTTCCCATCCTCTGCAAAAATGTTAAATGTGTCATTTTATTACGTTAAATGTGTTAAATAATTCAAAACGTAAGTGCCTTATTGTGAGTTTTTACAACTAACAGATGATTTATTATTAGTGAAATCTCACTACGTGTTTTTAATAATTAGACAGCTGATCTAGGTTTCGACTTATTTTCCTGTACAGTGAACAACAAATGTAACCTTTATTCTTGATGAAGTAATTATTAAACCTGAAGTGTGCACGTTTTTAAACTTTCTGATTTTGCTCAGTCATAAAATAGTTAACAACAATAAGATGACAAAATTACCAAATTGTAAAATTTAATACGGTTAAATGTTACGTGTGTACGCATAATGAAAAATGCGTGTAAGCTACATACATTTGTAATGTGTGTGACAGTATTCTCGTATAAATAACTTCACGATCCAGTTAGGCTTATATAAAACCTTAGTTAAGTTATAAATGTTCAATAGCCTTTACCGTTGCGAAGCACGGGTACACAGCTAGTATTATATTTTTTTGTTATTTTAATTTTGTGGGTTTGTTATTAGAATCTCAAAGTTTTTCTTTTCTTTAGTCTGTAGTAAAAATAATGATGGAATACTACTTTCGGTTCTCTTATCAACTAATGTTTATTAGTAGGCCTAGGATTTAGATAGCAATTGATTTCATTGATATTTATATTTGTAATTTTAAACAGTTTAGTTAATATCTTGGAAATTTTGAGGAAAACAAACTTTCATATCACTGTAAATAGGTAAACAAAGACCGTATTTTTTGCTATTATTCTTTCTAGTTTCTACCAATTCCTACTTCAATAGAAGTTAACTTAAGTAACAAAGTTACACCTAACAGTCGATACAATGACTATATTTCTATATTTTCCAGGAAATGCTCTATATTATACAAATAATTAAATAACCATGGCAGATTATTGTTATTTCTTTTTCTGTTTACTTTGTGCAGATATTGTGTTATATAGTTTTTTGTTTGTTTGTTAAATACGGTACTAAAAGATTGCGTGCGTTTTTATTTTTAGGTTAGTACGTAGTTTCGAAGCATAGGCCTAATCCTCGAGGCTTATGGGTCCTGTTTAGTTCACATATGTTTTAGCTTTAGATAATTAGAGTTGATTTATATTCTTGAAAAGTTATTTTTTACACACAAATGATGGCAAATTTCCAAACAAACCGTTGTAAAAATATGAACAATCCGCACTAGAATATAAATATTCATTGTTTTGCTTTAGGACTACTTTAATCAATCAACATACCTTAATTTTCAATCAATAGTAGTACTTGTTTTTCAAAGTATGGCTACATGTTTTGCTGCCACAGGAAACATATCTGCTGGATGCATATCTCCCAGTACAACTCAGTGAAGAAACATGTGGCCTACGTATTGTGAGCAAAAACAATTTTAATTTTTAATTTTTGACAAGTGCCGTATTTGCACAATTTTTTATGTTTATTGTGTTGTTATGTATGTGATGTTTATATAAACAATGGACTAGTATTAGTGTTGTTGGCCGGCCTGATGATGCTGTCTGTGGCAGCGAAACATGTAGCCATACTTTGAAAAACAAGTACTACTATTGACTGAAAATTAAGGTATGTTGCTAGAATATAATTTACAGAATAACACGTTTTTTCAGTTTATTAGTCAGTAGATTTTCTTCGGATCAGATAATGGCATCACACTGAAATTTGATGTAGTTATTGGGCAGGCTAAATTAAATAATTGTGTAATAAGAAGTTTTTAATAGATTCCAGAAATTATTTCTCATGACCCCACGCCTTCCCTAAAACTGAAGATAGTCCTATAACTAAAATAATTTTGTTGAAACATTGGTAGGCCTATTGGCGTTATATGTACATATATTCTTTACGGATAAACTGTATCAGATCATGATTTTTGTCAGAGGCCCTACGGTCAAGGAAATTAAAAATGTTCGGGGAACTTGTAAAAAACTCTGGGAAAATTGTTTCTTATTTTGGAGCCTCTCTTCCCCCTGACGATGCAAAAACTGTGGGGTTATTTTTTGTTCCAGCTTGGTGTAACACAAGTTTTATTAAGCATTTCTCCAGCAGTATGTTGAAAGTCTAGAAAGTACTTTAAAAACCCCACCCATGTTCCTTTAAAGAATATTTTAAGCCTATTTTAGAGTTACCAAATATTGTGATTGTAAATATTGTTTATAATCTTTATTTTATTCAAGTGAGACTAGTTTGTTTTAGGATTGTGTGAGGGTGCTTATTATTGGAATTGTGGTGTAAGTTCAGTTAATTGAACTTGTAACACAAGCACTAAATCCGGAGTAAATTGTAACACTAAAAACTGAAGGTAAAAACATTAACCTACACCTTGCACTTAGCAAACAATGTCTATTGATAACTGGGGGTCTGCCCCTGCTCCAACTCCTTTGGAGACATATGGTGATGACAATGCAAACCACAAAATCCCTAATTTTGTTTGTAATTTTTTCAATTTTTTAATGGGAATTTTTATGGAAATGATGATTAATTAGGACAAAGGCATTTGGATCTATGTTTTGTGTTGGGGTAGCTGTGGCCTGTACATAATGTAAGACATAGACACGTAATATCCTCAACATTTGTCCACAAAATTCCTAATTTTGTCCATAACTTTTAACAGATTTTAAATATTTTCAGAATAAAAAGTAGCCTAAAATATTCTCTGAAAAGTTCTCTACGTGTAAATGAAAGTTTCGTCAAAATCTGTTCAGTCATTCCGTAGATTAGCACGCGCAAACAGACTGACAAAAAATTTATAAATATGTGTTTAGGTTTTGGTAATGTGCGAATGGCCGTATGAGCTTAGAAGAAAGCTTATATTTTGAAATCACAGACAGTTAATTCAATTTTATTTATACACATTTTAAACTAAATCTATTTGTACCGAGGTAGTCTAATATTCTAAAATACATCCGGTTTCTTGGATGTTGTTTTGCGTGTACGGCGATGTTAGGAGTCTTACGAGAAGGCGGAAATGTTTGCAAATGTTAAAGTAAAATAATATTAAAATACGCAAATTATGTTATGTTATGACCAACATTGTGTGGGAACCACGTAGCCTACACTAATTTTTAATATCCTTAAATAAAATTCTTTCAAACAGTACCACACAATGGTATTACACGATAGTCTATTTATTTTTCAGCGAGGTACCAAACTTTTGACCTTTCAAAATTCGTAGTAGGCCTACAGTCAGATATAAGTGAATAATTTTTGGTTTGCGATTATCCGAGGATTTGCTTGTTTAGCATGCTTTATAATAGGCTTTACTTAGGCAAATTTCAAATAAATGCAGATTTTTAGCCTCTCTGTCTCTGGGAAAAATATTTTATTTCCGCCCTCTGTGAAACCTAATTAAGAATTCACGAGGTAGATAATAAGTGTAAATAAGTTTTGCAAAGAACAAACAATGTGGAAATTAGTTTCTAATAAGTAAATAATGAGCTGGACTTGTGAGAACAACTTGAGTTGTTGTTTGGCTTTTGTAGCTTTATCACTGAGGATGGCGACTTTGTCGTTGAAACGCGTTTGATTTATTAGACGTATTTGTTGTGAGATTTTGTGTTATTGTTTTATTTCATCTAGTTTCTAATAGTAACTAAATGATCAACTGCTTGGTAAACCTCAAGGCCACATTTTAATACTATTACAAATAAAATACTTTATAACTTTTGTGATTAATTTTTTTAACATCTATTTCACCGAGTGTGTATATTTGGATCACGTATGTTGTGGAATGAATGCAATTATTTTGTAAACTTTCATAATCTTTGGATTATCTCAGATTGCTGTAATTAACATTGTTCTCTCTGAGGTGCCGGTCGGACTGCCTGATTTGTTCCAGGAGTCGTGTGTAGAGGTTTGTAAAGAGATACGATATCTTGTTTATTTAAGTTATTTCATTTTTATTTGTTAAGCTTATAAAGCCGTTTCAAACTATTTGTTATCTGTTTAGGCACTAAAATATACAAAAAACGAGGAGACATTTTTTCTTCTCATCGTACATTCGTATACAGGGTGGTTAAAAACAAGTTCCAGGAATTGAGTAATCGATTCTACACGAACGAAGAAAAAGGTTCTTACGAAGTTACCTTTTGAAGCGCTCAGATTTCTTCCTTAGCAAGGTACCGATTTAATGCTCAAAAAATTTTAGTAGAATTTTGTTTCACCCGGCGAGCTGAATTTGTAACTCGCAAAGAATTTCATCAATAGTTCTGTTGCATTTCAAGCTACAGAGAGACTTGAAAAGTCATTTTTGTAAAGTTAACGGTTTTCAAAGTATTTATCGTTAAAAATTTTATTGCTATTTTGAAAATTTACATAAAAATTTTGATTTTGCTATATTAGTAAAACGTAGCGTAAAAAGTGTGTGTACCAAATTTAAATCAGAAATGTCAATAATTTCTAACGTTATTAATTTCCGAAAAAACATAAAATGGCCGGAAAAGCGTTTCTGGCCTTATGTTTGTATGAATTCTTATTTTTACCTATAGGAGCGGCTGTGGAGAGTTTGCCGAGCAATTTTGAATTAGCTTGTTTATTTAGATTATATAAAATGTTAACCCAGTCCCATTAATAGTTTTTGTGTTACATCAATTTAAATGATAAACAAACATTAACAAATCTGATTTGCAGAAAGAGATATTGTTTAATATACCAGGTGCCTTAAAAGTCCCCCCCCCACTTTAACTTTTGTGTTTGTTAAAACAAACAAATATCCTTTGGGGAACGGTACTAACTTATACCTTGCGCAAAGATTCGTGGCGGCTGAGAGTTTAGGACGGTCGTTGAGGTGACCCTACCCTAATTAGCCCTCGCTCGGCCGCTCCGGGTTATGGTCATAAGTCACCTACTGGGCTCAAGGCACAGTCGGTAAAATTTTTTGCATTTCGCCATAGAGTGTAAAAATAACGTCATTTTTGTAATCTGCACCAAATAACAAGAACATTAAGTCCAAACACGATATAATTGCTATGCTATTAAGTATTCACTTAGTTTTAAAATAAAAGATAGTTTACAGAATAAGATATATTTTTACGATTATTTACAAACTATAGCTATTTACAATTTTGTACATGAAGTGTAATCCAGATTCTCACAGGAGCTAAATGTGAAACCATATCCCTGAAAAAACATATTGATAAAACATTTTTTATTTAAACATTTGTAAATTTAGTCAGAACAAATTCACAGGATCAAGTTGTGGTTAAACCCATATCGTCTATCAGCTGTAGACTAATACCAATAAATAAGCAAGCAACATTATGAAAAACTAAAAAACGACAATTGAAAAATGAAACTTATATCATTCAAAAACGTACATGCAAATAGGTGCACAAAAACGTTAATTATGTGTGTATGTGGCCGTTAAGGAAGGTAAAATAAATTAAGCATAATTTTAGGTCAGACCTAGACTGATGAATCAACACGACACATATTTCTTGAATGTATCTACATTTATTACCATAGCAACCAATTGAATAAAATAACAGACAAAAAAACAGTTGATTCGGATGTCCAGCTTTAGTACAAAATAACATTTTAAGCTAGGCCTAGACTGAACCAACACATGTTTCAACACACACAAACCTATTAAAACTTGTGTTGTGGAATTTAAAAATAAGACAAACTATGTTACATCCTAATTAAAAATAAACAAGACATATTATAATTTAATAGTAGGCCTACTTATTGATAATATACGGTAATTGATAGTGAGTAACCAATACTAACAGCTGATTTCAAAATACAAAACAATTGTTTCTATTTCTAACTTTTTGGTTAGGTTTTTGATTAAGTATAGACCTCAGCCTTACTGGTTCTTTTAACCTTTATTATAAGTGCTGTTATAAAATATACGAAATAATTTGATTTGAATATTTAACATTATTTACTACCTTAGTTTTGAGGTTATTATTAATCCTACGACTTTATTATAAATAAATCATAACATATGTTTTTAGAAGGTTCCATCGGGGGGTTTGAGTGCGGATCGCGCTGTGGTCTCCCCTAGTTGATAAATAATTTATATTTTATCTACATATCATACACATTTAAAGTCTAAACATACGCCTATTTAAAGAGCACTAATCAAGCCACATATATCTGATAAAGGACATACTAGTAAATAGTCGAAATGAAGAAAATCTATTTTATTTGTCACTTTATTTGATGAATAACTAGTCTGACAAACTACATGTGGCTAAACATATTTTCTTTTTCAGGGATATTCTTTCACCTTCAGCTCCTGTGAGAATCTGGATAACACTTCATGTACAAAATTGTAAATAGCTATAGTTTGTAAATAATCTTAAATATATATCTTGTTCTGTAAACTGTCTTTTATTTTAAAACAAACTAAATACTTAATAGCATCGCAATTATATCGTGTTTGGACTTAACGTTCTTGTTATTTGATACAGATTACAAAAATGACGTTATTTTTGCACTTTATCCCGAAATGCAAAAAATTGTACCGACTGTGCCTTAAGCCCAGTAGCCGAGTCATGACCATAACCCGGATCGGCCAAGCGAGGGCTAATTAGGGTAGGGTCACCTCCCCGACCGTCCTAAACTCTCAGCCGCCACGAATCTTTGCGCAAGGTATAGCCCAAAGTATCTTTTGAAGCAATCGGAAATTTTGAGTGTCCCCTAAAAATGGGGGATTTTGGAGGCAACTCAAAATTTTTAAAAGGGAAGTATGGTCATGTGATACCTCATTTTAAAGGTCCATTTAAGACTAGGAAAATGACATAAAGAAAATAAAAATCGGACCACCCAGAACAAATTGGCGGCCCTAAACGTGTTGAACTAAATCAACATAAAGTTGCTAATATCTCGAAAAGGAAGAGTTTTTAGAAAAAATTTCAAGAGACAAAAAATGTTTATTTCAAAGTGCTTGGCCTAAAATATTGCTTCTAAATAGATTTTTGTAGATTTTAAGTCGACTCCTACATATTAGAAAATTAAAAAAAAAAAATTAAATTTACGAAATCGATTTGAAAGCAATTTTTTTAGGTTAAGCACTTTGAAATAAACATTTTTTGTCTCTTGAAATTTTTTCTAAAAAATCTTCTTTTTCAAGATATTAGCAACTTTATGTCGATTTATTTCAACACGTTTAGGGCCGCCATTTTGTTTTGGGTGGTCCGATTTTCATTTTCTCTATGTCATTTTCCTAGTCTTAATTAAATATACCTTTAAAAGGTCGTATCACATGACCATACTTCCCATTTTAAAATTTCGAGTTGTCCTTAAAATCCTCCATTTTAGGGGACACTCAAAATTTCCGATTGCTTGAAAAGATACTTTGGGCTAAGTTAGTATCATTCCCCAAAGGATATTTGTTTGTTTTAACAAACACAAAAGTTAAGGGGGGGGGGGACTTTTAAGGCACCTGGTATATTAAACTATATCTCTTTCTGCTAGGAATTGCAAAATGTTTCTCTGGCTAAACCTTCTGCTTACAGTAGAACTCCAATTATCCGGATTAATTGGGACCGGACCCGATCCGGATAATCAAAAATCCGGATAATTGGGTTTTTCTCGAAAAAAGGCCGTTTTTAGGAGAAAAACGTAAACAAAACACAATAGAGAACATTTACGGTATTTATTATGAAAAAACAATATCAATGACAATGTTTACATTACGTAATATTTAAAAACAATACTAAATCACTGTGAAATACATTATTTTTTGAACATACCAGGCAGAGTCAACTGTTTTGCTACCTTAAATAGATTCCGCGCCGCCAAGTCTCGCATCTGTTTGACTATGTTCTTATTCAAATCTGATCCGGATAATTGGCGATCCGGATAATTGGAGTCCGGATAATTGGAGTTCTACTGTACTTCCTTACTGGCACACTATTTTTAACCTAAGCTCAAAACCACATTTGTTATTTCACAGAACTACTAGTTTAGTACATTGTATTAGGAGAAAGAGTATAGATTTATTTCAAATGTCTGGAATCGAGAAACATTTTTAAAACTGCTGAGGGAGAGTCAAGGTAATTGAAAATGAAATTTTTGTGTTGGCATCATCTGGATTGCTGTAAGTTCATTCGATAATGTCCATTAGAGGTTTTTTTGCCTTGGAAAAAAAAATACCAAAACATTTATCGGTCCCATTAATACTATATTAGTAATTTCTTGTCTGACCTGTTTCCCGATTCTTATATGGTCGTCGTCATTATCTCTCTAAAATAAATTAATTTTGATTTTTGATAGTTCGTTATTGTTGGTAATTAATTTAAAACTTTCTGTTCAAATTTTACAAACTAACAATAATAACCTTTGGTCCAGTCGTATTTTCTTGCCGCTTGCTTTCAATTTTACAATTGATGTAGGCCTAGTTGCGTATAATAGTCCTAAATGAACCTATTTTATTCATTTAAGGGGTAAAGAAATATTGGTGTTTGGTCCTTAAGTTTGCCCACAAAAAAGCCTATAAAATTAAGAAACCACTTTCATATATTTCGTCTTTGTAAGCATCACTATCACTATGTCAAATTTTATTCAGACTGACATTGATCCGGTGTCGTTAGTGTTCCGTTTTGATTTGAGGCTAACCGCTAATATTTGATTGAATCGGTAAAAATTGAGGACGGCGTGACCAGAGGTTTTTTTAAAATTTCTTCATATTATGAAAGAACACGTTAAACTGATTATAAAAACATGGAAAATATCCGCGGGAAATAAAAATTATAGAAATTATGAGAGAAATTAAAGTAGAAAATATAGAGGTTAACTTCAGTTTTTTTTTATATTTTAACACTAAATAAAAGAAACAAATGACTTAATACACCAAGAAATATCAATAATAACTTCACTAAACAAAATTGATGAAAGAAATCACGAAAATATATGTAGATATTTATATAACTTTCCAAAACTTTTAGTTTAAAAACAATAACAATTGTCGTTAAGAAATTACATTGAATACCAGTATAAAAGAAGAAAGTTATCATTTCTGATTGCCAACGTTGCCACATTGAACATATGTAATAGGAAAAGATGACGCAACAGTATAATTATAATATTTCGTCGTTATTATCACATTATATAATTATTAGAATAAAAGAAAAACTAGAGGTACTGACCTATACTGTTTAGTCACAATATGTTACCGATAACAGTATAATTATAATATTTCGTCGTTATTATAACATTATATAATTACAATAAAAAAAAAACTAGAGGTACTGACCTATACTGTTTAGTCACAATATGTTACCGATAACAGTATTATTATAAAATGTCGTCGTTATTATCACATTATATAATTACAATAAAAAAAAAACTAGAGGTACTGACCTATACTGTTTAGTCACAATATGTAACCGATAACAGTATAATTATAATATTTCGTCGATATTATCACATTCGTAGGGTTCTAACTTAAACACTTATTATTTCCTAATTTTAGGCAATATAGGAGGCACTGATAAACCCACTCAAATCTAATTGCAGCCAATCTTGCAACCCTGTTCCTATCGCGTATTAAAATGGGTGTACATTGTCTATGTTAAAATCCCATAAGCAATTTTTGGTTTGTTAATTTGTTATGTTATATTTGATTTAGAATGTTTATAATTGATTTCCGGCGATCAGTGAAGTGTCTAATTTCATTATATATATATATATATATATATATATATAGGAAAAAGTGATATATAGTGTGAATAAAAAAAAAATACTGAAGTTAACCTCTATATTTTCTACTTTTATTTCTCTCGTAATTTCTATAATTTTTATTTCCCGCGGATATTTTTCATGTTTTTATAATCAGTTTAACGTGTTCTTTCATAATAAAAAGAAATTTTAAAAAAACCTGTGGTCACGCTGTTCTCAACTAGAACCGATTGAATCTTGAAGTAATCCTGTTCCGACTTTCATCCAGCTACTTAGGCTACTGCAAGTTTTTTTGTAAAGCCAATGGTCTCAGTTGGAGTACAAACTAGTATTTGATCTTCTAATTAATTGCAAATACATAGTGAACAGGTTGTTAACACTGGTTTTATACACAAGTGGACTAAATATAGGACTTAATACTGTTTACAGTTGCCTTTTGTGTACTTTGATCGAGGTTAGATCAATCCAGCGATCAAGATCACACGTTTAGGTTTTGGATATGACACAATATTTTTTCAGTCCTGTAAAATCAATCAGCCGTTTTACAGCCCGTAGTATTTTTTAAATGTTTTATTGTGAGAGGCCTTTTTGACTCAC
>JAGFPH010021070.1:0-13656 GCA_018207615.1 Philaenus spumarius | reverse complement strand
AAACGATAACTACATGTATAAATGACAAAATAGCATGATATAATACTGCAACCACTGTGATGTCATCTCTAACTACTATTCGTTAATATAAGCTTAATTTGTAATTAACCAAAACAAAACAATAACTTGCGGTGTCGCAAGTTGTGTGCGCTCACAATCCGTCGAAGCGAGAAAGCCGTAGAACAGCGCGTAATTCACAAAGAGAGGAAAACGAGGTTGCTCGCCGTGTTCGTCTCAGACTTATCGGGAACCAAGAGATTCTATGTCGATTCAGATGACGAAAAACTTATCCGAAGCTTTACAAATAGCCATTGCCGTGTCAAACGCAGAAAATGACATGCGAGTCACGAGTACGCAGCGGACAGTGTTTAACACGCAAGTTACGTGTTATAATTGCCAAAAGCCGGGTCATGTAAGCTGCGAATGTAGGGCTCCACGGAGAAATGACGGGAACCAAGATGCCTATAATATAATGACCAAGAGAATATAATTCGAATAATTACGGGCCAACAAATAGTAGGGATTCTACTAGTAGACCGCCTATGAATAATCCGCGAGGATTCGCGAACAATTCTGACCAAAGATACTCGAGCGAGCCGAGAAGGCAGTATGACATGACGCAATTAGAGTGCTATAAGTGTTATAAAAAAGGACACATGGCGAACAAGTGTTGGGGAGCCAGTCAAGAGCGACACTTAAACTCAAGGCGCCTAACCAAAGCAATTCGGGTTCAGGTGGGCCGTTAAGAGGGAAAACATTTTAAAATTGTGTAGTTCCAAGCATTAATTGTGAATGCGAGGGAAATAACCCAGATTTAGTAATTTGTGTAGATATAGACCGTATTTTGTTAATTGATTCCGGAAGTAGTATTTCCATTTTGAAACCAGGAGTAAGTAATGTAGTAATTAGTGAACCCACTGTAAGCGCGTCGGGTATCACGGGCAAAGAATTGAAATTATTAGAAAACCAGCAAGTAGGTTTTTCAATAGGTGAGACGGACTTCACCTTAGAGTTTAAAGTAGCACAACTAGAAATTAGGTACGATGGATTATTAGGACTGGACGCCCTTAGACAATTTGGTGCGTGTATAAATCTTGCCGAGAATAAAATAATCCTTTAAAATGAACCCTCTTTTTCCCAAAATATCGCGGTTCGGGTAAACTTTGTGGATACAGCGCCAACGGCCGACTCCACTGTTGCACAGAGTAGCAAAAACGATGGATTGATCACCCGTCAAATATTGCAAAGAACGACGTGTATACGAAAACAAACCCAAAAGGAAGGCGAAACAAAATGCTCGGAAGATATAACACTTGGTCTTGGCGAGAGAGTGAGCTCTGGAGATGTTATTAACTGCTTCCGTTGAAGACGATTGCAGTAGTATGAAGTAGCAATGACTTTATTGTGGTTTTGACTGTATTAAGAGTGTTTATTGTTTAGGGATGAGCTTGGGTTTATGAGATGACTTAGAATTTTAAGTCATCATGGCGGGTCGTGTACAAGGCGCAGGGGTCTGTTCCTGCGTTCTTGCGGTGGAGCGGGATCTGTCACGATTTCGGACAGGTGCGTGTGCTTCGAGCCATCTGCTCGGTCGGCTAACGATTTTGTTAGCTTAATGATGAAATCATGGATAGTCTCTCATTTCAGACCATGATAAATTGTTGTGTTTCGAACGAACCAAGGTGAGTTGGTTAATATTCGAAATGTTTTGTTTTGGAAGGAATCCAGCTTCTTCCTGGCTTTGGTGCTGAGTAGAGAATACCAAGCTGGGGCGGCATAGGTGACAATGAGGCGAAGATACATTTTGTACATTGCTAGTCTGATGGAGAGGGGAAGTGAGCTTTTGTGGCTAATCACGGGATAAAGATTGGAGCGGGCTCCAATTGCTTTTACAATGACTAGTCTCACATGATGCGATAGAGTTAGCCTTCGATCCAGGGTGACGCCTAGATATTTAACTTTCTTTTCCATGCTGTGGGAGATTTGTTAAGGCGAAGAGTGGTTTTAGGCGTTGTAATCGCATTGGTGAATCGTATGGCTTCTGTTTTGTCTGTGTTAACAGCAATTCTCCACTTTCGAAGCCAGGGTTCGAGTAGATCCAGCTGACGTTGGATGATTTTTGTGCTGAAGTGCACTTTGGCGGTTGTATAATAGAACATGGAGTCGTCAGCAAAAAGACGTAGGGTAACTGGGTGGTGAACAGGGATGTCGTTAGTGTACAGAAGGTACAGTAACGGGCCAAGGACTGAGCCTTGGGGAACTCCGGCTTCGATAGGCCTTGGAGTTGATAATATACCTTCGACGGAAACCTGGAACCATCTGTTGTCGAGGTACGATTTAATTAGGTGGACGTAGCATGGAGTGATCGGACTATGGGCTAGCTTGTACAAGAGCCCATCGTGCCAAACCTTGTCGAAGGCTTTGCTGATATCCAGGATACAGCTATGGTGTGACGGTTTTTGTTAAAACCATCAGCGAGTGCGTTGATAACTCTAACGAGTTGTAGGGTTGTGGAGTGCTCGCTGCGAAAACCAAATTGCTCGGGCCTGATGACCTCTTTGAGGTGGTGGGTGAGTTGGGCGTTGACTAGTCTTTCGAACACTTTCAAGAGACCAGGCAAGAGTGAGATAGGTCGGAAGTTTTGCGGGAATAGGGGCGATTTATTAGGCTTTTTGATCATGATGACCTTAGCCCCTTTCCATGAAGTAGGGAAGTGGCCGGTTCGCATGATACCATTGAATAAGTTGGTTATGGGTACTACCATTTGGGAAGGGATATTTTTAAGTGCCGAGTTGCCTATGGAGTCTATACCAGGGGCTTTGTTTGGCTTTAATTTGTGGATGACTCGAGCCACCTGGTTACTAGTGAACGGGTCTGGGAGTGGGATTATAGGACAACTCAGGTAGTCCTCAAGATAATTTTCTACGAGGTCGATGTGGCCTTCCTCGTAGATGTGTGAATGGGGAGAAAACTGGTCTTCTAGAGAGTCAGCGAACGCTTTGGCCTTTTCGGACGGAGAGTAAGCGAGTCCGCTTTGTCCGTGAAGAGGATGGTTGGTTGTTTTTGGTCGGAGAAGTTGGCGGTTGAGTTTCCAGAGTGAGCCGTTCTCTGTTTCGACTGTGGAGAGGAATTTGTCCCACTCGTCTTCGGTGTGGGATTGTAGTAGGGCCTTGACTAGCTCGTTTTGTGCGTTTAGCTTACGTTTGATTGATGGGGAGCGGGTAAACTGCCATTGTCGGCGGAGTTTTCGTTTAATTGCCAACTCCTCCTTGATGTGGGGAGGATGTTCAGCTTTGGTGCCTGTACAGGGGGTTGAGTATGCACTCTGCTTGAGTGCAGTAAGGATTGAATTTTGTATATCTTCAACTTGGAGGTCGATATCCTGGGGACTTGTTGCGGGAGCTGGTAAAGAGGGGTGTCTGAGGAGGCATTCCGAGAAACGTCTCCAGTTGACCCTCTTTACTTTGTTATGGGGTGGAAGATATTGGAATAGCTAGTTGCCAAATGTAAGAAGTATCGGGTTGTGATTGGAGCTGAGATCTTCGATGCAGGTGAGTTTGTGTGGAAACGGAAAGTTCTTGAGCACTGCGATGTCTAGGACATCGGGTTTGTTTCTATGATTGGCCGGGATGTGAGTGGGTTCCATCGGACCAATGGCTACGATTTTGAGGTTTTTGCTCAAAAACTTGTGAAGTACTAGTCCTCGGGTATTGAAAATTCTGCTGTTCCAGCTGGGATGTTTGCTGTTCAGATCGCCCATAATTATGGTCGGGTCGTCCGAAAAGAGTAAATCCTTGAAATGTTTGGCGAAGACGGTGTTTGGATTGGATGGATGAGCATAGACCGATACAATAGACACGTTTGTGCACTGGTATTGTATTTGGATGGCTGTATGCTCAATGGGAGAGTTTGGGACACTCGGAAGTGTCTGGTGGGTGATCCGCCTGTGTACCAGCACGGCAGTCCCTCCTGCCCCGGGCTGGCGTTGATGGGGAAGGAGTAGGCGATCTGATCGATACATGGCGTAGCCAGGGATGCCGAAGTGGTCGGAAGGCTTAAGATGTGTTTCTCCTAGGAGAGCGATATCTACATTCCTATCTTGTAGGAAGTAGCGAAGTTCAGATTTGCGTGCGATGACGCCGTTGGCATTCCAAGCTACTATCGATAAATTGCCTATTCATGTCTCATGAGGAAGGCGATTAGGGAGGTGAGGACTGTAATTATGATTTGTTTTGTATCGGCCGTGGACGATACTTGTTTGAGGATATCTTGGATCCAGAGGAGAATGTCTGATTTCCTGATGAAGGAAGAGTCTTGGGGTTGAGCGGGCTCGGGATGTTTTGCCTTGGCTTGGGTGGGAACCTGCACCGATCTGATGGCCTGTACAGGGACAGGAATGGCGGTTTTCGGCTTTGGAGCCGGGACATGTGAGGTCTTTGCCTTTTTGGCCGGCCGCTGAGCCTTGGCTGGAGGAGCTGTTGCCTTAGCGTACCTCTTTGTTTGTGGCTTCGGAGTAGGAGCGGGGACGAAGATAGGCTGAACTTCCACAGTGGGAGATTCGTCTTCGTCGGACGAAGTTTCTGCCTCTGGGGCAGGAGTCCTGGTTTTTGCCGGTTTAGGCTGTGGGGGAGGATTTGCCTGGCGAGCAACAGGTTTGCGGCTCTTTGATTGAGTACGATTTCTACGAGTGTACTCAGCGTAAGCTGGGCACCCTCGGTAGTTAGATGGATGGGGACCATCGCAGTTGATGCATTTAGCATCGGTTTCCCTTGGCTTAGTGCAGTCTGCACGGTCGTGGTTGCCTGCACATTTTACGCATCGAGGTGGAAGATGGCAGTTTAGGGAGCTATCCCCAAATCGTTGGCAGTTGTAACACTGCGCTTCGCCAGGTCTGGGTGTGTAGTTGTCAACGGTGACGCTGATAAAGAACATATGTTTGATGTCGTAGACCTCACGGACGATTGCGGTTCGCACCAACGTGATTAAGAAGACGTTGATGGGTCTTTTGTCTGCATTTATTGTGAGCCCGGTTATTGTCTTAGGGACCAGATTTAACTTGAACAACTCCTCTGCAATGAGTTTTGGGTCAGTGTTGTTAGGGATCCCCTTGAGGACAATTTTTACGTCTTTCTCTGTGATGGACCAAGGAAGCCTGAATGGCTCCAAAGTCCTGGATGGTCGAGGCTTGAACTTTGAAGTTCTTGCCTCGGCAAGAGATGTCGGTTTTGCTTTTAGCTATCTTTTGGATATTTTTGGCGATATCCTGCCAGTTTGCGGGATTGTTCAACACAATAAGAGGGATCTTTTCCTTTTTTGGCGTACTGATTTTCGCAGTGGCTGATGATTTGGCCGAAGCCGAAGATGACTGGGAGGACGTTGATGGTTGGGAACCATCAGGCTGGCTAGCTGGAAGATTGGCTGTTGAGACTTGCATCTGACATTGGTCCTGAAAAGGGCCGCTGTCGGATGCTTGTATTGATTGACTTTGGTACTTAAAAGGGCTGTCGGTCGATGAGTCAGTTGAATTAGTGCCAATTGGGGCCTGAAAAGGGCCGTTGGCTTTAGCAAAAGCTGGCAGCATCATAGCTGCGGAGTCAGTCATGGTGACTTTTTTCGAGGATTTGGCCTTGACCAACTTCCTCAGATGTTCCGGTGAAGCCGGGGATTTTTCCTTAGGGGACTTCGGTCGCAAACGACCTTGTCCCCCGTTTTAGAGGACATGCTCAGAGGGAGTAGGCCTCGATGGTGGCAAAAATTTGTGTGTTTAGCTCAGAAGGAACGAAACCAAGAGAGATTTTCTCCAAGATAGACGCAAGAGTCGTACACCCACGATACAGGGCTCGTCGAAGACTAAGGACTTGGATCGTTATTGAATTAAATTAGTGCCTTAGACTTCAACTTACCCGGGAGAATTGACCAAGTCGCAGTAAGGGAAGAATCCAGACGTAACCAAATAACGAGCCGAACCCAGCGATCCTTGGTAACTGGTTACCGCAAAGAAACACGTCAATGCGGGAACGTACCTCAGGATAACAGCAACCAGGCCCAAGCTGGGCTATTCGGCCGAATGAATTCTGATGCCTAAGAGACAAATACTCGGACGTTATTACAGCACGGCACTGTTCTTGACTCAAAATATTTGACAACCGTTACCCAAAGAATTGAATTACTTGCACAGACTGATCCACCTAGTCAGAGCTAGCTCTTTACTGTTTGGAGGTCAGGCGTAAAATGAGTTGAATGTTGAATGAGCTGAATGCGTCAACGGTTGGCGTGGCGGCCGGGCGAAATAGTAATGTTCGCGGAAATAATTGCGTGAGTGTTCAGAGTGAGCAAAATGGTTTCAATGGTTATTCAAGTAAAAATAAAAATGTTAGTATGTCGCAAAATGGGCGTCATATGTTTGGTAGAAATGCTAAAATGCACACGGGTTATGATAGAGGCGTTCAAAGTGAGCGTGACAACTCTATTCAAAATAGCTACACGGGTAGAAAAATTGCAAATGGGCAATTATATTCTGATAAATTGAGTCAAATTATTTAAGGTAAAAATAATGATTTTGTGAATAACGCGTATAAAAATATTAGACGCAATAATTATAAGGAAACTAAGGCGAATGATTGTGGTTTTCAAGATAACGGCGAGATATGTGACAGCACTGAGTTAGGCCGGTCCTACATTGGAAGCGGAGTCGATCTGGCCACCAGACCCAACCCGGTTAGACCGAACCAGTCCAGACTCTTCGCTCCTACACCGTAGCTAGTTTTCAGCCAGGAGCGGAAGAACCAGTACTGTGTCAACTCTCGATTAGGAAAGTTGTCTATTACAGCTGAAAAATGGACGAGGAACTAATTGATTTCATGTTATTGGACAGGAATTTATTATTAAACTCACGTAAAAGAAAACGGATTCATGAGTTCAATGAAGATCACAGTCAAAGTGAATTTTACACAACCTGCCTACCTATGCGTAGTCACCCTGATATTTTCAGGACTTTCCTTACTTGCTCCAACAGTTTTGACCTCAAATCGCGGTTGTGGTACTGTTTGTCCCTCTGGTCCCGTAATACTAATCGCTCACGTACTAATTCAATTAACATACCTTTATCTACCATAAACACAAAAACCAAGTTCAAAAATAATGTTAAAATGTACCACCTCGACCTAAGCTTCCGTGCAACTGGAAGAAAAAACAAACCTGTTTGATTGTTGTCAAACCAGTTCAGACCCGACTCCCCTCCTCGGAACGAGCACTGGCTCCAGTGTAGGAGGGAGGATGGTGCGTCATGTGTTTGTTTTCTTCAGACCCGAACAGACCCGCTCAGACCGTCTGGTCAGGAAAAATTCCGCTTCCAATGTAGGATCGGTCTAACGGAATCGTAGGCCTATTTCAGTGGACAATAGAAGTTAAACGAATATACAGGGTGTATCGGAAAATAATGTTGTGTTCCCGAAGCAAATGCAAACAAATTTAAGCATAACGTAAAAGTATTTGTTTTAGTCGCGAATTGTAGCAATGAAAAATTGGTTTTAACTAAAAATATTAAATTAGGAGATGCAATACCGGTGACTAATGAGGAAGTTTGTGAAGATAAAATACAGACCGAGAAAGGAAATAATGGTTAAGTTAATTTATTGCGGAACGTTAGGAATAGTTCCGTATTAAACCGCAAACAAAAAACTTGGCTAACGCAACCGTGTAAGGAAGCGGTAGTTGGATCTATCCGGAAATTAGGATCCGTCCCAAGACCGCAAGGTCAAGATAGCGAGACAACTTTACGGAAATTAGACCACTTGACTAATAAAGAGAGGCAAATAATTTTGCCTGTGTTCGAAGAATTTAGCGACTTATTTTATGACGGTACGGGTACGTTAGGATGCACGTCTAAAGTAACTCACCGTATTGATACAGGGGTTGTGGCTCTCATAAGAAAATCCCATATAGGGTACCCTATAACCGAAAACCGATTTTAGACGAATGCATTAAAGACTTTCTGGATAAAAACGTGATTCGACCTTCTCAGAGTCCTTGGGGCTCACTCATAGTAATCGTAGCTAAGATGTCGCCAGATAACGGGCCTCAAAAATGGAGGTTCTGCACGGATTTCAGGGCCCTAAATGCAGTTACAAAAGGGAATTGTTATCCACTTCCGAACATTGCAGAAACACTCGATAGTTTAGGTAACAGTAGGTATTTTACAACTTTGGATTTACCCGCAGGCTACTACCAAGTGGCCATGACGCCGGAGGACATTGAAAAAAACAGCGTTCATAACTCCTTATCAACATTTTGAATATTTGCGTAGGCCTTTCGGCCTTTCTACTGCAACTAATACCTTCCAAAATTTAATGAACTCAGTTTTCATTAACTTCGTATTATAGACGCTTCATTAAAGGTTATGCTAAAATAGTTAAGCTACTAACGGAATTAACCAAGAAAAACGTACCTTTTATGTGGGCCAGTGAGCAACAAAGCGCGTTTAAAGCATTAAAAGAAAGGTTATGCACGGAACCCGTTTTAGCATATCCTAACTTTACGAATCCCTTTATTATTTCCACAGATGCTTCTAAATACGCAATTGGCGGAATTTTGTCGCAAGAAACCGAGAGTGGAGAGCGGCCTTTAGCGTGTTGTAGTAGAACCTTAAACAAAGCTGAAATAAATTACGGCACTACGCGGTTAGAATTATTAAGCGTGGAATTCGCTACAAAGTATTTCAGGTGTTACGTGCAATGTTTATTGGGATAACTATTTGAAACCTTCGGTAAACAAAGAACTTTGGAGTGAAGAAGAGAAGAAGCAAACTTAGTGGACATAACAAAAATATAATCATGAAAACTTGGTGCAAATAGCCGAAGAACTGGGCACAAATCACTCAGCCATCCATGTATACTTAAAACTTAAGTATAATGTTTTTCTTAAGTCCGAGTATTATAAAGAGGGAGCGAAGATGAAGAGAAAGTGGTCTCGACGAGAAGAAAAAGTTTTACTAAAATGTGTTGAAAGTTACAAATCCAACGGTGTGTCGATTGGATGGTCTACAATAGGACAAACTATGGGACGCAGTGCAAAGTCATTATACGCAATTAATAAAACTGGCAATTGTAAAAGGAAGGAATAATACGAACGAGGGGCTATAGGTGAGGGTCAGCCTGGACACTAATCTCTCCAAGAGAGACATGTGAGTTGCGGCCCGACCAACGTACGAGTTGCGGCCCAAGTATTAAAACGAAAAGCAGTTGAAGAAATTAGTGGTAGGCCTTCTAAACTAATCAAAGCAGATTTAAGAAAAGAAGATATTCCAAGTAAGGGAATAAAAAAACCAGAGGTACTAACCTATACTATTTAGTCACAGTATGTTGCCGATAACAGTATATGATTATAATATTTCGTCGTTATTATCACATTATATAATTAGAATTAAAAAAAACCAGAGATACTAACCTATACTGTTTAGTCACAGTATGTTGCCGATAACAGTAGGATTATAATATTTCGTCGTTATTATCACATTATATAATTAAAACTAAAAGGATAAACAAAGAACTTTGGAGTGAAGAAGAAGAAGCAAATTTAGTGGATATAAAAAAAATATAATCATGAAAACTGGGTGCAAATAGCCGAAGAACTGGGCACAAATCGCTCAGCCATCCAAGTATTTAAACATTACCAACAAAATGTTTTTCTTAAGAGGGTTCTGTACCTGAATGGAATATCTTGTTTTATGACGCAATAGTGCTGCTTTGAACGTCCACACTAGGAGTAGTTCGTAGATAAGTCGCTAGGGGTGAAGCACACGACATTACCCAAGGCCACACTCGTCAATTGAGCTGGTTAGAATGAAAGTGGAGTAAGTCCAGGATTTACAGTTTTAAAATATTGAGGTTTTTGTATTGAACGCTGTCAAAAATTAACTTAAAAAGTTATATTGCTCTAATTAGATTTAAGTACTAACCATATATATTAGAATTTTTTGTAGATATAATCGTTCTCATCGGATGGCTGATTTATAAAAAAAGAGAATTATGTGACTTATTGTCATTCTAAACAGATTGTGGTAATAAGATTATGGTTCTAAACACAGTTTATGGTAAACAACTTTTTTATTCATGAAGTATGATTCAGTCTAATTATAAAATAATTAAATTGCTCTAACATGAGTTTTACATTTTTAATTGTTTGAAAAAATATATAAATTGATTTTTTTATCTTGTCATTATTGTTTGTCTACTTCTCATTCTGCATAATTAAATAGTCCAATGTCATCTTCATTTTGATTTGTTGTAAGTTCATGAAACAAATTGTGGTACACAGGCGGGATAAACGCCAAGAGGTCTGACATGTCTTTCTTTTTCACGTCTAGATTTTCTAATGGTATGCTAGCTAAAGATACTAGTGGTCTACCTGTACGTTTGCTTGGAGTTAAGTCTAAGGTTTCAAAGGGAAAACAATCTTGTTGTTGTAGCGTCGCTACAATATTTATCAATAATATTCAGCTTCGTGAGATTTCCCCGGCAACGTATATATACTCCGGCGAAAGTAACAATTACCATCATGTTTGGTCCGCAAAGGGCCAAAATCAAAGCGAAACACCCGGTTGAATTTCCGAAATAACTTCTCGGCCCTCGAAAGGGCCAACAGCACGTCGAAGCAACAATCGGAATTCCACAACAAATTTCTTGGCCCTCAAAAGGGCCAACTTCAATGCGACAACGAACCAAAATTCATCAACAAACTTTTGGGCTCTCATAAGGGTCCACATCAGTCAGCGTCTTGCGATTTTCCCGTAAATGCTTTTACGGGAAAACTCGCCTAAATTTCCCCGGAGCTTCACTCCACAAGTCCCCGGGGCGATATAACATCTGTCTGGCGAACGTAGGCACGTTCGGCCGCCAAGGACACGTCGTATATCTCCCGGCAAGCTTCAATGATCGACGTCTACTTTCCTCGGGAGTCGAGACCTCTTCTTCCGAGAAAGTCAACTAGCTTTGTTTCCCCTACAAACTTCTCGAAGGACCGTTCCGACCACTGCAGCTGTCTGGGAAACGAACACGTTCTCCCGCCAAGGACACTACGACCTCACTGCGAACGGCTTCTTCACTTCTACCGTAAAACTTCTCCCCGCCGACAAGACCTTGTCTTACGGGAAAGTTGTTCAGTAATCTCCCGCGAAACATCGATCGTTATATCTCAATAATCCCCAGTAAATTCAGTTCCCCGGTCACGTTAAATATTTAGTGGCAAACGTAGAAACGTTTGCCGAACAAAAACTAAATATATCATCGCACAAACGGCCGAAACAACGACTTCAAACTTTCTCGGCGTTCATCGCACTGCGTCCGAGAAGGTTACAATCTCCCGCGTAACTTCAGACGAAAATATTCTAAGTCCCCACGCGAACTTAAGAACTTGCAACCGCAAACTTAAGAACGCGCCAAGACTTCCAAACTTTACACTGGTTCGGAACTCGGCAACTTTGCCGTACTGTAATTCGCCGACTACGTTCCCCTAAGTGTTAGATTTCGCACTTAGATGTTACTTTTCGCTGGAGAACAGTATATATACGGCCCGATTCGAGACCAAGAGTATCTTCGTTCACCTCGACACCAAGAAACCACCTTCGATCTCACCGGGACCAAGGAAACAGCCAACTTCACTTCAATCAACAAGCGAACTACCACTGAGCCAGCACCAGCTAACCAAGTACGCTCCAGCCTAGACTGCCAGTGAGGAAAGAAGACGGGAAGTCTCCCGCAACGAGTGCCAAAGTCCTCAGCCGAGGCATAGAGAAAGAGTTACTGCCAAAGATTTTTAAGCGAACTGAGGAGGAAGTACTGCCGACTTGCTAGGGCCAAAAAGTACTAATTCAATAAACGATTATTTTCTAATTCAATTACTGGTTCTTTAATTCAATTACCATCGAGACAACACCAGCGCAACCGGACAGCAGACACTAAGAAGACCCGTTCGCGGAAAAGAGGCTAGTCCGGCTAGAACCTCCGCCGTAGCTCCGGCTACGTGTCACCCGATACAAATCTACGCTCTTCAAGCTTTACACGGTCCTTCTCAGGGCCGCTTCGAACAAGGTAGTCTCGCCGATCCAAGGCATTGCAGTCGTCTTGGTGAACGGGTAGTGCTTCTCAGCACTATTCAGGGCTACTGCGTTCCTCGCAACGCTACGAACAACGCAACGAAACGACGCAGCGCTTCGAATACATAGCAGGCTTCACCTGAAAAACTCCGCCCTTCTGGCCAAACTTTTAATAGCTCAGCGGCCCTTATCAGGGCCTAAGAGTTAAATAATAATTCGTACGAACTTTGGCCTATCTGGCACTAAATGGTCCTTTTTAGGTCCAAGCTTCAAAAGTAAAGTAAAACGCCCTTCAGGCACATTCTGTCCCACATACGGTCCTTATCAGGGCCGAGACAGAAACCAAACTTTTATTTTATTTTTGTAATACTTGTTGTCACCGAATAAATTCTAGCCGCGGTACAATTAAATTCATCAATCCCCAGTGCTACAACAAGTTGAGTGGCGCCCAATGCGTAGGGCTTTTTAATGAATTTCGGATGAAATTCACGGACAGCACGACCCGCTCACCGAACATATACTCACACTTCTGGGAGTGTTGAAACACCCAGTGGCGCCCATTAATTCAAACATTCAAGGAATTCAAAGAACTAGTAATTTATGCATTGAAATAATTTTTAAAATCAATTTTATAAATTCAAATATTTTTTTTTCTTTTTTCTAAATTTTACCTTTTTAGAATCTACAATGCCTACAACACGGCAACAAAGTCGGCAATGCTTCGCTACCGATTGCAGCTCAAACAGCGACAATATGACTTCGTGCGTCGTCTGCAGGCATACGTTTCATAAAGTTTGCGTCGGCATGGAAGACAACACGGTTTCGGATACTCGTTATACATGTTCTCCGTGCGCGGAACAAGCGGGACCGTCTTCAGCTCGTTCACCGGTACCATCGGTAGATTCCGCGACGACAACCGAAGATTTACTCAGGATACTCGGCGCAATGATTAAATTACCACAGATGACAATGAGCCAACAATTGCCATTACAGACGTTCCACGGCGATGGGACCCAAGATCCGGCGACATATTTGAACTCGGCGGAAACAACGATGCGACAGAACGGAACGCCAATACATTTATACGTCGCAACGATAAAAGACCAATTGAAGGGAACGGCCCGAGAGTGGCTAGAGCAGTTCCGCGGCATCGAACTACGGTGGGACGAGTTCAAAAGTAGATTTATCGCTAAATTCGCCTCGTTAATAACGACCGCGGGACTTATGGCAGAGCTTTGCGGCAAGCACCAGCAATCAATCGAGCCCGTAAGCGCATTCGTGTATAGGAAGATACGTCTCTTCACTCGTTTAGCACCATACTCGTCGCCGGAAACCAACGCCGCCACCTGCGTCGAATTATTAATACCATCGATTAAGTCGCGTCTGCGTGCCGCCAAAATCCGGGACATGGATGAACTAGTTGAGATCGCGACAACAATAGAGCAACACTTGGAGGCCATACAAGCAGCGAAACAACCCCGGACCCGGCGAGAACTTCGAAGCTTCTTAGGGCGAGTTTGGTTTTCCTGAATGATTCGTCGGCTTCCTTCGTCCATTTAAATTTT
>JAGFPH010021069.1:1978-13658 GCA_018207615.1 Philaenus spumarius | reverse complement strand
TGGAACATTTTACAACATTATTAAAAATTCGACTCCTGGGAAATTGTATACCATACTGTCTGGGACATTTTGAAATATTCTGAAGAACTTTAAATATTATTCTGGAAGCTTCTAGAACATTTTGGCAGCAACTGGAACATTCTGGAAGCTTTTAGAACATTCTGAGTGATTCCCTATTAATCTGGAACATTTTACAATACTCTCGAAAATTCTGCTCCTGGAACATTTTAGACCATACTGTTTGGAACATTCTACAATATTCTAAAGTACTTTGGGAATATTCTAGGAGCTTTTAGAACATTCTGCTACCTTCTAGAACATTCTGGAAGACGCTCTAACATTCTGGAACATTTTAGGACCTACTCTAAAGGAATATTCTACAGCATTGTAGGAAATTCTGGCCAGTCTCGGCCACATCGGATAGAAGTGGGCCAAAAGAAGTCCATTGGTGCGTTACGATCCTTTGACACAATTTTCTCCGAAGCTAATCCCTGCAGTCACTAACAGAAACCTTCTTCATAAACAGAGAGTGGAGGGCTACTATACGATAACCCCAACGGGGATGAGGGGATGGAGTTATAGCAGCACGCATGAACAAGCCACGCTTTGTATGAACAAAATATACAGCTTTCCTTCGCACAAACTAAATCGAAGTTATCATAGTTTCTTTATTATTGTTTACTCATTTTAAAATACAGTAGACAGTTAAAAATATATATTACTATCATAAAGGTATCATTAATTTTGAACCTATCTTCAATCTATATACATGTAATCCAAATACCACTCACTCACTCATCAACAAATCTCAAAAACTACCAAAACGGATTGGAATGGATATTTTGAATTTGAGTTTGAATGAACCCTAGGTGCTCGATAAGAAAGGTTTTTAAAAAATTCGAAAATTTAGGGGGGTTTGGGGGGGTCAAAGTTATTAAAAATCCCCTTAAGAAATATATAGGTTAATATTTATTGATATATATATTTTTTTAATATACGTTTAACTTTGATTTATCTATCCGTGCAAAGCCGGATCAAGCAAGCTAGTAGTATAGAAAGCAAAAACCGCATTCAGTAAATAGAAATTCTCAGAAAAACTAATGCTTTTTTAATAATTAGACCACGCAGCTGAACCGTTGGCGTGAGTTGAGCAAATTTAAAAAATTAATTTCATAGGCCTATGTTTTAGGTTTTCAACCAACAATTTGGGAAATAGGTCTATTCACGACGGTGCTGAATAGCGGCAAAATGCCATTCCGCATAATGGGAGTACCTCCAACACACAAAACATTGCGTGCTTCGCACGCCAACCCCCGTATTGGGGGTATCTTCAATACACAATGCATTGCGTGCTTCGCACGCCAACCCCACGGTCGAATCCACCTCACGGCTTTGAACCGGTTGCTTCAATGGTATTTTACGTTTTGATCGATTTTGGGGGAACCAAGCGAGCTATAAGGTCGCGTAAAAAAAACAAAATGTACACAATAACATCCTACATTTATATTTGTAGAAAAAATCAAATAAAAATTCATTCTCGTAGGAAAAATCTCAAAAAGTAGTTACTTCCGGTCAAAAAACGTGCTTCCGATTGTTGGATTTTTTGGCTGACGAACTCGTCTGAGCGACGTAGACAACCCACATGTGTACCGAATTTGAACCAAATCGGACCTAAAATGCGGCCGCTACATTGCGAACACATATATCTATATATGATTTTTAATGTCACCCCAACGGTGTTCTGGGGACCATGATCGGTGCTCATTTACTACTCCCGACCTTGGGTCTTACCATAAGGGCCACTGCAATAGCTCATTTTTCCTATGAAAATTAGCTGATAATACGTTAAGTATGAATACTGTCTTTTCTAGCTATACTAATGAATGCAAGGGGAGCAGCGTATAGCTAAGATACAACGATCGATAGAAACTAGGTGCGAACATATGCTAATTGTACTGGATGAGGGCCTGTAGTGGCATCTCTGCTCCGCCAATTAAAAGTTTATGGATAATTTAAAATATTAACTTTTTAGCGAATTTCCATAGGAAAAATTAGCTATTGCAGTGGCCCTTATGGTAAGACGCAAGGTCGGGAGTAGCACATGAGCACCGATCATGGTCCCCAGAACACATTTTGGGGTTTCATTAAAAATCATATATTTATATGTATATATGTGTTCGCACTCTAGCGGTCGCATTTTGAGTCCGATTTGGTCCAAATTTGGTACACGTGTTGGTTGTGTAAGTGGCTCGGACGAGTTCGTTAGCCAAAAAAATCCAACAACCGGAAGTAAGTTTTTTGACCGGAAGTAACTATTTTTTGAGATTTTTACTAAGAGAATGAATTTTGTTTAGAGTTTTTTCTAAAAATATAAATGTAAGATGTTATTCTGCACATTTTGTTTTTTTACGCGACCTTATAGCTCGCTTGGTTCCCCCAAAATCGATCAAAACGTGAAATACCATAGAAGTACCCGGTTCAAAGCCATGTGGTGGATTCTACCGTGGGGCTGGCGTGCGAAGCACGCAATGCTTTGTGTGTTGAAAATACCCCTAATACGAGGTTTGGCGTGCGAAGCACGCAATGCATTGTGTATTGAAGACAATCCCAATATGTGGAATGGCGTGCGAAGCACGCAATGCTTTGTGTATTGAAGACAATCCCAATATGTGGAATGGCGTGCGAAGCACGCAATGCATTGTGTATTGAAGACAATCCCAATATGTGGAATGGCGTGCGAAGCAAGCAATGCTTTGTGTATTGAAGACAATCCCAATATTTGGAATGGCGTGCGAAGCACGCAATGCTTTGTGTTATTGAAGATACAGTACTCCCAATATGCGGAATGGCGTGCGAACCATTTTGCAGCTATTCAGCTCCGTCGTGAATAGACCTATTTCCCAAATTGTTGGTCGAAACCCTAAAATATCGGTCTATAAACTTAAATTTAGAAATTTGCTCAACTCACGTCAGTGGTTCAGCTGCGTGGTCGAATTATTTAAAATATTAACTTTTTAGCCAATTTCCATAGGAAAAATTAGCTATTTCAGTGGCCCTTATGGTAACACCCAAGGTCGGGAGTAGCACATGAGCACCGATCATGGTCCCCAGAACACATTTTGGGGTGTCATTAAAAATCATATATTTATATGTATATAAGTGTTCGCACTCTAGCGGCCGCATTTTAAGTCCGATTTGGTTCAAATTTGGTACACATGTTGGTTGTCTACGTCGCTCGGACGAGTTCGTTAGCCAAAAAAATCAAACAACCGCAAGTACGTTTTTTGACCGGAAGTAACTATTTTTTGAGATTTTTACTACGAGAGTGAATTTGTTTTTTCAGCTTTTTCTACAAATATAAATTTAGGATATTTTTCTGCACATTTTGTTTTTTACGCGACCTTATAGCTCGCTTGGTTCCCCCAAAATCGATCAAAACGTAAAATACCATAAAAGTACCCGATTCGAAGCCAAGTGGTGCAAACTCGTGAGGCCACTAGGCGCAAACAAATTCTACTAATATATTGCGTACACACAGACAGCTGTTCATCGCCTTCGTGAGTAGACCTATTTCCCAAATTGTTGGTTGAAACCCTAAAACATAGGCCTATGAACTTAATCTTAGAAATTTGCTCAACTCACGTCAGCGGTCCGGCTGCGTGGTCGAATTATTATTAACACATATTGATGTACCTTAAACAGACTGTTGTTAGTGTTAAAATAAATACGTGTTGTAAACCGTGTGGACAGGGTAGTTCCTTTGTGTTGCACGTTGCATTGTCTGAAGGGAATTTACGTTGTCTGTATATTATATAGGTCAAGTAATTTATATAAAACGTCTTCTCTAAACATATATTCAAGTATTTTATTCTTCCTCCTTCTTTCTACACCGCCATCAATAGTTTGCTGGAAGCCTTTATTTGCAAAAGACCACAATCCAAACAGATTGAAACTATAGAAATATACTTGACACATCTTCGCTTAGGATTCTTTATGACGTCACATTGACCGATATACGAAGATCTGGTTTTACAATTTTTCAGATGGTTTCACTGATGATTCCAATAACAAATATTTGTATATAAAGATATATACTGTATAATAACACAAAAGACTGATAAATCATTGTGTCTGGCAAATTTAATAAATCCAGTAATCTGGTTATTCTCTTTTTTTATAATAATAATATATATTTAGTCCTAAATATTTACATATATATATTTTACTGGTTAGGAAATATCTAACCATTTTTTCCAGCATTCTATGCTTAGTGTAAAATAAACGGTATCAGTTAACTGACACAAACTTTTTCCCAACTTACTGTAGTCAAAATAATATTGTTTTTAATGAAGTTAATCACTTCTCAGGTATATGTGTCTGAACCTTACTGAACCAATAAAAAATGCTTTAATTTACAAAATGTATACGGGAAATAAACATTTAAAAGTATTCCAAACTATCTGTCTGGTAATCTTTAAATTTAAACTAGGGTTACTTACCATGGTTGCATACTTTATTTATTCTATAAATGTTTTCAACATTCCAGGATAGCTTATTTTATGCTACAATATTTGTTTTATTACAGTTTATTTTAGGTTAATTATTATATTACTGGTTATTTATTTGAGAAATATGGGTTTCATTCTAAAAAAAACTAGATTACCGTTATTTTACTATGTTGCATTTTATTATCTGCAAAATTCATTATTATTTTTGCCGGCCCAAGTAGGCTAAACAATTTTTTATTACCACAAAGATTTAAGGTTGAAAGGATAATGTAGGTTATATCACCATGGTTAAAGAATTGTAAAACGTAACGTAAATATCTTATTCATTTATTTCTTATCCCTACGGGAAAAGTCAAAGTTTACTTGGCGTAAGAACTAGAAGTTAAGTTACGTGATCCCTAAACTAAGAATGATTGCCTTTCATATCTACGTTTACTTATAAGTAGGCCTATTATGTTTACTTATAATAGACATTGTTTAAACAAATTAGCATGAAGCATAAAATATAATTACTTTGTTTAAGATAAACTAAACTGTAGACAACCGATATTAAGATAAAACGATTAACGCACAAGTTTTATTCCAACATTAGCGTGAAGAGCCCGGGCGAAGCCCTTGCTTAATGGCACATGTGGTAGCGTCGTGGACTCTCAGTATTGGCGTTCAATTTCCGAATACTGCAAGAATATTTTTTAACTAGTTTCCTCTCAATTACTTAACAAGAGTAATACTTAGAATCACTCGATTAGGAAAAAACTTGTTTCAATAGGGTACAATGTGGATTTAAAATCAATAACATTCTAAAAAAATTAAAAACTTATTTTAATACAGTTAAGTAACTCCCATATATTTTAAACACCAAAATTTTTACAAACGCGTGTGGGATAATATTGTTTGGTTGCCAGTTGCCGTAAAATAATCCTCATAGTTTTAATCAAAACAATAACTTCCCGTTATAGTAAGTAAAATGAATTCAAATTTACAATTTTAGTCAAAATCGTTTTTCGGGATGACAAATTATAATTGAGACTATAAAATAAAAACTATAAAATAATAAAACTATAAAAAAATAAAATAGTTTTTTTAATCATTTCATTTACTACTTTTTCGAACAAAACAAAAAAATAATATTCTACCGACGTCAATCGGATAAAAAAATCATTGTCCCAGGCGGGACTCGATCGCGCGACCTTTGAATTACTGGCCGTGCTCGCTACCGTGGTGCTACCCCGTGCGGCCGCCGCCGCGATGCTAGATTGACAACACAAACTTGTTTATTTTTAAACATCATCCCATAGTTATAAAACGCCGAAGTTTTGATAAAAGCGGGTGGTGTCATTTTGTTTGGCATCTTAAGCACTATAAATACTGAAAATTTGATCAAAATCATTAGAGCCGTTTTTGAGAAATTTGCATTTTTGTCGTTCTTTATGGGTTTTTAGGGGTAAATTACCCTTAAAAATTAAAAATTCCAAAAAATGAAAAAAAAAACGCCTGGAGATATTAGGGTTTAGTACCTACATTCCAAATTTCATGAAAATCGGACCAATAGTGTCCTCTCTGGTCGTGTATACATACACACACACACACAGACAGACAGATCCACTCTAAAAACCACTTTTTTGGATTCAGGTGGCACCAAAACGGATATTTCCACCAAAAACTCAAATTCGAAAATTCTGACGAAAACAATTTACTTTCTCCATATAGGCTACTATGGTATACGGTGAGAAAGTAAAAAGAACTAAACTAAATCAACTCCTATAAAACCGAGCGTACGTCCGTTTAATATAACATAACAGCTGATTTAACCCATCATCTGTTCAAAACCTAGCATAGATTGCACTTTGGGGTTAGGTTAAGAGCTACAATCATTATTGTTTCTTGTGAAGTTGATTTTTCTATATATAAGTTACTAACTGGCCCGATCCGGCTTTGCAAGGAGAGACAAATCAAAGTTGAATATGGGGATTTTTAGTAACTTTGACACCCTCAACTCCCCTAAAATTCGAATTTTTCGAAAACCTTTCTTAGCGAGCACCTAAGGCCCTAGGGAAAGCTACATGAAAAAATCATTCAAATCCGTTCGATGGTTTTTGAGATTTCGTGATCAGTGAGTCAGTGAGTGGTATTTGGATTATATATATATATAGATAGAAGTAATGTATGCTATAATACGTTATAATATTTGCTTTGAGATTATAAACTGTATATAAATAGAACCTTTTATCATCAATATATTGGTTTATTCAAATTTAAAGAAGAGATACATATTCGCTTAGCTTCGGAAATATTCGTACATCTTCGTATAGCATATAAAAATATTCGATTATTAATTTCTTCACTAAAATATTAATAACTTCTAAATCATTTGATCTATCAATATGAAATCAAAAGTAAATATAAGATAATATTTGTATATTTAAATAAATAAATGAAAACTTGTTGTACTATTTCACAAAGCTTTATTGAGCCGTGCCAATTTATTTATAATGGAATTTCACCAAGAACCAACGGTCGTTAGTATAAAAAAAAAAATAAATAAAAAAAATAAAAAAATTGTATATTTCTTTAAACATATAGAGTATAATAACGTACATAAATACAAAATTTTAACAAATATTCCTACAGTTTTAAAATCCTTATAATTGTACATATTTACCCAGTTAAAAATCCCCGAAAGCATAATTAGGTAGGCAGAGAAAAAATCTGTTGTTTTTAAAGAGTAATTGTTTTACATGATGTATTTCTTATGTGAATCTAATAATTATTATATCTGCATGTGATTTTTCACGGGGCTTACTAGTAGAAAATAATAAAAGAAACAAAAATTAGGAATGAATATAAAATAATGATTCTACCTTTATTATTGACTTTTAACATAACGAGGCTACCCCTGCGGTGGTATAACTTAGCAGGCCTCTGCATACATAATTAAATCAAACACACTAAATCCAAACACACACAATTGCTTACACACATACTCGCATACACTCAGTTTTCTATAAACTACCATACATATAAACACACATGTATCGCAACTTAACCAATGAATAAATCATTCACACCAGATTCTTAAATAGTTTATCGCAGGACTCGAAACCCCTAAAGCCAAACCTTCACCCACTCGTATACTTTATCATCTATGGTTCTTTCCTGATCTGTAATTTAGTAAATATTTTTAGACCATTATAGAAAAAAACTTTTTGAAGGAAATTTTGTTCACTTTTGGTCTTTTAATGTGCAT
This sequence comes from Philaenus spumarius, assembly GCA_018207615.1. Lineage (NCBI taxonomy): Eukaryota > Metazoa > Arthropoda > Insecta > Hemiptera > Aphrophoridae > Philaenus > Philaenus spumarius. The sequence goes on along the minus strand of JAGFPH010021069.1, from coordinate 5,903 downwards.
CGTGTTATATAGTAATCTAGGGGAAACCCCTACGTGTTCCACACACCAACCCCGTTGGGACCTTCTATACACATAATCATGTTATCTTTTCTTTATAATAAAGGAATAGGATTAATACTAATTGCAAAGCTAAGATGGTAAACAATGTTAAACGTTCAAATCAAATTATTTCGTATTTTTTTATAACAGCAGTTATATTAAAAGGTAAAAGAACCAGCTAGGCTCAGGTCTACACTTAATAAAAACATAACCCAAAAGTTAGAAATTCAAAACAATAATAATTGCTTCAAAGTTTGAAATCCGCTGTTAATGGAAATATTGGAGTAAACAGCTGTTTTATCTGTTATTTTATTCAATTGATTGCTATGGTAATAAATGTAAACACTTGTTAGTTCATCAGTCTAGGTCTAATCTAAGTTTTTTTCCGACTAAATTTACAAATATTGAAATAAAACTGTTTCTATTAAAATGTATTATAGCCTATGTTACTCAGGGATAGTAAAGCTTTTTATTAGTAAACTATTTTTTTCAATCGGTTCAGTAGTTCCAGAGATTACCCCCTACCTAGAAACAAACAAACAAACAAATTTTACCTCTTTATAGTATTAGTGTAGATTTTGACATTGCAAGAATTTCCGCTTCTGCTATAAAAAATCCGTAAGAATTTATATATAAATACAAATTTCAGAGGCAATACATTTAGTTGTTTAAATAAAAGAAAAGAATGATGGCGCTTACTTCTGAAAAGAAGAATTCGGATAAAATGTTTTTCTGTGACAATTAGGTGCGTAGCGCGTCCTCCCCAGCACTCTATTCCTTATTGTAGTCGGGAATGTAGGAACGCATGGTATAACATTAGCAGTACTTTTAAGTTACAGATGTTTCTCAAATAATAGAATGTCCTTATACTGTGAAAGTTATTTAGAGTTTAAATGTGGAATGTGTTTCTTCAGTGTAATTTTGCTGTCGAGATAAATGCCTAAAAACGTTATATCATCTAATCTGTTTGCTGGGCGGACGGGACTCTAAAAAAATCAGGACCCAAACACATAAATTATTGAGATAGATGAAAAACATTACATCAAATTGAATCCCCTCAAATAAAAAAATACGTATTTGTTTCTTTTACATTAACGATCATATCATTATTCTTTAATCAATAGCATTTAAAATGAATAGGTTACTTATTTATTGCGTTCGATTATTGAAGGCTTGCTTCATACTTGGATGGAAATTAGATATTATACTATCTGTGAAAACTGATATTGCTACGTTTTAATATCTATGAAATAAACCCCCCCCCCCCCCGTGAATGTTTAATTCCCTTGACGGACCTTTTATCTTCTACATTAATAGATATAGTCCGTGTATGATACAAGGCGCATATTAATAGCCCAAATAATATATTAAACGATCAATTGTTTTTCAAGTCGAACTTCTTATACGACACAGCCATTGAGTTCATGCGAAGCACGACGGCAGATAAGGCAACCTGTACCCCTCCACTCAGAATCAAGATTAATAACAAAATGCTTCGGTATGTTAGTGTCACTCGTGATAGACTAGGAAGCGCTGTCTAGTTAACCCTCACGAATGAGGGCCGTCAATATTTTTGTATATGTGCGTGTATATTGTCTTTTATGTGATGTGTTTGTGTTTTTATATTGTATAACGACCTCCAACGGAGTGATCTAATTTCCAACTGATGATGGGACTACGACCCCGAAACGCGACTTGAGCAGAAGACCAAATTAAGTCACATGACGGAAAAATTCACGTAATATATAGGTGCAGTAACTATAATTTACAGTAAATTTATTAATAGATACATTACCCCAGATAGCTGCCAGTTTTGTTAAATACTTTCTGTTTCGCAGACGTCACGTCTTTAAAATCATTGTTATTTCTCACTATACTATAGCATAGAGAAAGTATAGTGATCGCAAAAAAAACGATTTTTATCCGTTTTGGGACCCTCTGAGTCAAAAAAAGTTGTTTTTAGAAAATGACTGTATGTATACAAAGCTAGAGAGAAAACTATTCGGTCGATTTCGAACAAATTTGCACCAAACACGTCAATTAGGCCTGTAAAAGATGCAGGAAAAAAGGTTTTGAACAATTTTGAAAAGCAACCCTCTTTTTGGCCAACCCCACCCCAAAGTCAGTTATTATTTTAAAAAAAAACAGTTCTAACGATTTTGATAAAATTTGTTTCATTTGTAGCCCTTAATGTTCCCAACCGTATGCAAAAAAAACGCAACTTTCTAAAAATGTTCATTCAATTAATAATTATCATATTTATTAGTTACTCTCCTAATATATCCCCCTCCTACTTTAATACAATTTTGAAGTCACAGTGAATCTGTTTAATAATTTAAATATGTTTGAGAGAAAGTATGCGTTAGTTTCTGGTACCGTTTATTTTGGTATTTTTATTCAAATCTATTAACTTTCAAGGAACACATTGCAAGTGCTAGATTTTCAATGAACTTTACTGCGGAAGAAAAGCAAAATAGTCGAAATTCGAAAACATTAACTCCACAAAATCGATTGAATTGGCCTTTTTTTTGAAGTCTGTGTCCTTTAATTAGCGACGACCGGTTTCGGAAGCTTACTGTATGCTTATATTGTCAAATCATGTGAAACACGAAACACACCTAACATTAAACCCCGTACGACCGGCTGGCCAGCATGCTCGAAGTGTGTAGTGTGTTTTTGTTTTTTATTTATTAATGTTGGACATGCGTTGTTTTGTTTAATGTTAGGTGTGCTTTTTGTTATGTGTGTTTCGTGTTTCTTATGACTTGACAATGGAGTAAGCTTCCGAAACCGGTCGTCGCTAATTAAAGGACACAGAACTGTTGACGGTACGTAAGGTATGTAACCTAGCGTAATACTAATTACAGTTCAGGAGGCAAACAATCATGTATAAAATATTTTTTAGTGTTAAGAGCGTTTCCATTGGTTCAAAACGTTTCCATACAAAAATATCTTCCGCTCAGTTAGGGTGTTTTTAAAACTTTATACCCCTCTAATTTTTAAAAGGTTTGTAGTATAAAAAAAAAAACACCGAACAATCTTAAAATGACTTTTAAAAAACAAAATCGTCATTAAATACGTGGTATTCCGTAATAAACTCGAAAGTTGATCGCCATATTAGAAAATGGCGGTCATTTACAAACATTTAAACTGCATAATTTTTAATTTCTCAAAAAACAAGGTAAGGTTTCCCATTTAAAGTTTGCTGTCAGATTTATAGTTTACAAGATACTAATGGTGGCCCGTTTATAAAAGAAATCCTGTATTATATTACATACGTACTTACGTAACAAAAGAAAATAGCAGCTCAAGGTTATATTGTTTTATTTATATGCTAGCATAATTATAACAGCTGATTTCGTCCATCGTAATACTTCAACAACTATGTGAACCATTTAAAGTTATGCTTTAAAAATTTTAGGTTAAGTTTTGAGCGGGAACCGGAGTTTTGCCTACGGGTGTCAGGTAGATGGGGGGGGATGCCGTCGGCAACCTCTTGGTGCGGAGATTTGCCTACGGTGGGGGCGGGAGAAAGAGAGTGTGAGGGAGGAAGAGAGACACCGTTTCTTGTAGTAATTATTTAAGAGCATCCACCTTTCTCGTAATTATAATACGACGAAATATTATAATCATACTGTTATCGGCAAAATACTGTGACTAAACAGTTTAGGTAAGTCCTCTAGTTTTTTTTTTATTCTAATTATATAAAGTGATAATACGACGAAATATTATAACTATACAAATATTATAATCATACTGTTATCGGCAAAATACTGTGACTAAACAGTTTAGGTAAGTCCTCTAGTTTTTTTTTATTTTTTTATTCTAATTATATAAAGATACGACGAAATATTATAATTATACAAATATTTATAATCATACTGTT
>JAGFPH010021068.1:0-13659 GCA_018207615.1 Philaenus spumarius | reverse complement strand
TTTATATACGGTACTTACAAATGAAGACAAATCGTACCAAATTTACTTCAACCATTCGCTTAAAAAACCATTCACTGTCTTGAGTCTGGCTTGAATTAGGAAAAACACTTCCAAAGTACAATGTTGTCTTCATCATAAACTTTCTCACTTCGTCTTTTCGACTGGGAGTCAATTGCAGAGTGGCGCCCCTTCGCCAGCCAAGACTTTACATGGCGCTCAGGCTCATATCTGGCCACAGGAGGTCCCAGAAGCCTGAAGTGCAGTAAGTCACTAACAGTTGTGATGTACAGTGAGGACCTCAGTGGCGTCATAATCAAGTTCATTGCAGAAATGCCACGTTCACAGTCAGCACTGGACACTGGACAGTCGGCGCTCTGGTGGTGCGACCAACTCTGTGCGTGTGTTAGAGAGAGGGGTGGAGATAGAGTGAGAGCCAACTACATCACACTAGATGTAATGTTGAGTTCACCCGTTATCGCCGAATTACAGTACCCAATTTTCCCTGAGATTTGCCAGAACGCCGTTCCGGCCGAAATTAAGCTCTGCTTTAACTACATATTTTTTAATTTCTAAAAAAAACCAGGAAAGGTTCCCCGTTTAAAGTTTGCTGTCAGATTTATAGTTTACAAGACACCAATGGAAGCCCATTTAAAAAAGACACCCTATATATTTGGTATATATTTGTAGTTTAATGTGAATACAACAAAAAATCCTAAAATGCCGAAATTCAAAACTGTCTCTAAGCTACAATTCATGAAATATAAAATTTTCTAAGTAATTTGAAGTATATGAAATATTGAACATAATGAAAATTACAAAAAACCACAAAATCATCACACTTTTTCCAGTTTTCCCCTTATAACTCAAAAACTACGCACCATATCGAAAATATGGTTCTATTACAGTACAGTCTCGCTAATCCGGACTTGACGGGACCGGACTCTGTCCGGATTAGACGGAAAAAGCCTAAAAAACGCATGAAATGTATACCGTTTGTGTTTTTAGTGAGAAAACGTATTAAAACTGGTGTTTTGGTAATACAGTATACAGTAAATATCAGCGACCACAGAATTAAATAGACTAGTCAAGTCGAACGCAAGAGTGAAGCTAGTTTTAGAGTCAAATACTCACACAATATGACGGATGTAAGTCGCGAGCCGAAGGCCGGCAGCCCGTACATGTTGCCACATTACCCGCGAAACGAAGCTCGTGTTCTAACTGTTGTATGATAGAAACTACAATAGCCAATTTTTTCAAAAAATACTTTTTAGAAAATTTAGCTTTTCAGCTACATTTCTCTCGCTTGCATGACGCACCTGCCCTAAAAACAAAATATTTTCTCGCAATGCAACTTTTTGATGTCACGAATTAAAAAGTATAAAAAAGTTTGGACTTTATTCGATTTTTAAAGTGCAAACCATTTTTATTTAAAAATTTTTAACACACCATTAGCGTCCCACACTTTTAAACTGTAAGTTTGTCAAATTTCAAAGATTTTTGAGCATTTTCAGCTATTGAAACCACAGTGTAAATGAATAGGGCACACTGAAAATTTCACTCCAGATGTTTAACGAGAAACAAATCAAAAAGGGACTGTTGATTCGACAGATAGTTAGACAGACAGTCTGCAATCAGGTAGAGTGCGGCGAGCTGGTGAAGTGAGTCACTTCCTTGAAATACTTTGGGACAAAATATAATTGGCCGACCCTTTCTATCCTCTGGTGAGCTTTCTCTACACGCTAAAAATAGCCAAGGACAAAATGAACCCTTAACTATTTTCGCTCTCAGCAAACAACAATTGCGTGTACTGTACCCAGTAAAATACTGCAATTTCTAGTTTTTTTTTAGGGTTGTCCGGATTAGCCGGAAGTCCGGATTATCGGAGACCGGATTAGTGAGACTATACTGTACTTCTGAAAGAGAATTAAATTCTGCGTCGAATGATTCCTCAAACTTAAAATTCGGTTAGTAGTATGGTCAGAATAGAGAGTTGAAAGTCGGCCATTTTTCCATCTTGGCGCAAAATTAAAGTACACTAATTTTCAAGCGCTCATATCTTCAGGAAAACTTCTCTGATCGAAAATAATTAAGAATGAAAGTTGTAGAGAATTTAATTCAGAAAGCACCATAAATTCTATATTCTGATCATTTTCAAGGGTGATACGCACGCAAAAGCAAAAATAGCCGCAATCGTGGTTGTATTTCCCACAGTCTTGCCAGACAGGAAATTAATAGGTTATTGACAAAAAAAATTTGTTTGTCTGATTTTCGAGTTAGTAGCTTTTTTTGTCCATTAAATAGCTTTGGTGACTGGCTTATAGTTCTGGTTCATTGTGAATGCAATTTAAATTGAATTAAAGGGTGAATGGCAGTGTTCAATTGGAGAAACGAAGATAGATAGATAAAAAGTCTTTATTTCGGGCGAAGTTAGTCCTCTCTTACACTTAACCCATACACAAACGTAAGACGAAACAGATCTAGAACATGGGTGATGGAAGGTAGAATACAAACAAAACATTATTGTAACAAAAGGCTTTATTTCTATTTCTACAAAAAGTTATTCGAAGGTTATTTCGTTATTTTATTGTTACGAAACTTGCTAGTTATCCATTTAAAAAACACATTAACATATTATATAGTCTAATATGTAGTATACATATACAAATTATTTGAAAGTATTCACATACTGGTATTCTCATGAAACATGCAAATATTCAATACGCACAGAATATCTGATGCTTATAATAGCATTTTATTTTATTTTCGTCTGTAGGCTGCACTATGTGGCCACACAACCATATGGAGAAGGTAGCCACCATCTACCACATATATGTGCAGCTCTCTAGGAATGCTGTATCTAGCGGGAATGGAGTAGATGCTTTGTAGAGGGTTGATTTGGTGGTTTTTCGATGCCCCATCATCGAAAAGAGACAGAAAGTTCATTTGACAAATATTCGTGGAGTTGTTGATCGGACTGCTTGGCCACACTGATTCTTTGGAAGAGTGTCTTTGGGTTGATTGGGATTTTGATGTTGCCTATCTTGAAGGCGCTGCTCATAATGGCTAGTGGTTGCACCCTGTCACTGCGCTTGAACTTGACAGTCTGAAAGTCACTGCCAATGATGGCCGATATCCGAGCAGTGCCAACCTCTTCTGACATGTGGCAGTTTATTCTTTCGCCGGCGACTAGTTACGATGAGACTGAGATCAGGTCACTTATAGGTCAGAAAGGGCTGTTCTTGAACCCAAGCTAACAATATCTGCAGGTCACCATTGTCACGAGTCGTCTAAGTGCCTCACATCCGAATGTTGAGTGGGGTGGGAGTTCAATTTAAATTCTCTAAATCTGTCCAACGAATTCTTCAAAATTTATTGATTCAATCGATAATTGAATTAAAAAAAAGAATACAATTTGTTTCAAATTATAATTTAACAAATTATGATGAAATTGTTAGAAAATTTTTTGTAAATCGCTAAATTTCAAAATTCTGTACAGGATAGGTGTGACCAAGTAATTCGAGTTTTTAGAGAGGCGGCATGCAATGTAAATTCCCCCAACGAATTCTTCACCATTTATTAATTTAATCGACAATTGAATTTTTTTAAATACTGTTGGTGGGGGAGTCACTGGTCCCCCTGTACAGAATCTCAAATTTTTTTTAACCTTTAACTGTCCCATGCAAACTTTCTGCAATACCAAGTCATTTTTTTCGTGTTGCAAGCATTTTTAATAACTTCGCTAAATAAAGATAGTAATTATACCCGAATAATATGCCAGTCAAAAATTGATTGATGTCAAATTTACAAAAAACAAAAACAAAAAATGTTCAGTATCGGAAGAAAATAGTTCAACTATAGGCCTACATAAAAAGCAGTAAACATTTTTTGTGATTTTTTTCAAAATATACAAAATTTTTGTAATTTAGTTCAAATAAAAGTGTGTAAAAACATCAATTTCAAAAAATAATTTTAACACCAGTTTTTATGTTCCTATTACTAACAAAATCAAGCCTATTTTGAATAGTAATTTAGGAATACAGTATGCTTTTCCTCAAAATGAAATATTATTATAACAAATTATAGAGAATATAAATCATAGATTTGAACTGTATACTTGCAATTCTTATTTTATAAAAACTTGTTTCACTTTGTATTACTTGTTTCACTAAATTAGATCAAACAAACAAAAATTTCAATCGCATAATCTATACATTTCCTGGCAAGGCCATGGAAAATACAACTACGATTACGACTATTTTTGGTTTTTTGGTCATATCACCCATGAAAATGATCACAATAATAGAATTTATGGTGCTTTCTGAATTTAGAACTAAATTCTCTACAAGTTTCAATCTTGAACATTTTCGATCAGATATGATCCCGAAGATATGAGCGCTTGAAAACTAGTGTAGTTTAATTTTGCGCCAAGATGGAAAAATTACCAATTTTCAACTCGCGATTATGACCATACTACTGAAACGAATTTTAAGTTTGAGGAGTCATTCAACGCAGAATTTAATCCTCTTTCAGAAACAATAGAACCTTATTTTTTATATGATGCATAGTTTTAGAGTTATAAGGGGGAAACGGGAAAAAGTGCGACAATTTCATAGTTTTCAGTAATTTTCTCAGATAACCTCAAGGAAATTTTGGTGGCAAACATCAGATTCGTGTTCAGCATCCTCGAAAACATAAGAATCAAGTGAGAAAAAAACTTCTATAAAACTTTCTACATCAAGGCCTTTTTAACTCTGGGGACTGGACTAAAATGGTCAAAAGTTTTGTTCCAATACAATCCTAAAAGAATCCAAAATAAAATTTAAAAAGTAAATTAATTTTTTTAAATTCAGATTTATTTGGAAAGTTTTTTTTTACTATACTTTGTGCTAAGCAAAACCTTAACACTCAAGACTACCTTCTTAAATTTATTTAAACAAATTTTTTTAAATTTTCTTTTGGTTTGTCCTAGAAAGGAAGAAAACTTGGCTCCATTTTAGAAGCTAATTTGTAAGCTGGTCTTTTTAAATATTGCAGTATTCAATTTAATCTATTAGATCAATCCCTGTGATTGGCTTTCCCATAATACAAATCAATATTAACGGAGAATAAAATGTGAGAGCTGAACATACTAACACATCATAATGTTTATCTTCTGCAATACTTAAATGTTTATTGTTTATATGTTCCTATGCCACTTTCTGTCATTAAAATGAAAAATTAGAACTTTCTTTCTCTGAAGGACATAGTCTTGGTGAAATTGTCCGTGGCGGTTGGGACCTATGTGATGACCATGTTCTTTAAACTATTGAAAATATAATAGTTTGCAGAAGTTTTTGTATCCCTATCAGAACTGAACACTAATCTATATATATAAAAATGAATTGCTGTTCGTTAGTCTCGCTAAAACTCGAGAACGGCTGGACCTATTTGGCTAATTTTGGTCTTAAAATGTTTGCAGTAGTTCATAGAAGGTTTATACGTAAAGAAAAATTTGAAAAGTTTCCCGAAAAAGTTTCAAATTTGGAAGAAACTCAACAGCCTTTACTGTATGAACTCAAAACCATAGCTTACAAAAACAGCTGTTCGTAAAAAAAGCTTAGCAACATTATGTTTGTTTACAATCATTACCATAGCAACATTACTTAGCAAATTTATAATCACTTTAATACTCTTCAAAACTAACAGCTTTTTAAGGTTAGATTGAAAAACTATAAACAAACACAAGGAAAAATCAACGAAAAATGCTTACAGAATTATAATTCAACTCAAACATTGGTTATTAAATATCTATATAGGCCTACTTAGAGATATGCTGTTTAAAATATTGTTTATATAAAATATTTCATAACTATGAATTTTTTAATACTTTTCAAAACATATTTTCGCTATCAATAATAATAATAACAAACAAATTATTTGACACCATGCATAACCATAAACATACACGTGTTTAAACATATTATATTGAAAACTAAACAAACAATCTGAATTAAACTAAGTGCCATTAAAATATCACATTCGTAGCTTTATTTGGATATATAATTGTATATTTAAATACTAAACAATATCTTATACTAATTAGGCCTATACATTTAAAATTACAAACTCTATTTGAACCAGTTTGTTACAGCCTAAATTAACGCAGATGTTACAAAGTGATTCAAATATCTTTTCTACGACCCCCAGCTAATTTAAACCTTTGCTAAGAAAGGGTTAAAAGAAATTTGAAATTTTAGGGCGGTTTGGGGGGGGGGGTCAAAGTTACTAAAAATCCCTATAAGAACAAATTGGAATGAAATTTGGTACGTAGCTTCCTTTTAGGCTGTAAGTGCTCGCAACATGGTCAATGAAATTAAGTGAAAGTCAAACTTAGTAAAAACTATAAATTAAAACGATATATTTAAAGCTTTTTCATGTTAGATAGTAGTTTACAGGAATACAATTTTCAGTGCTTTCTTAAATAGCGTAGCCTTTTTTTCATGACCACAGTAGGATACGCACGGGTATTCAACGAACACTTAAAAAGAATACAATTACGTCAAAAAGACTGAAAATACTAACAACCACGGGCAACGCCGTACGGGTCAGCTAGTTAGTGATAAATATGATATTTTTTAAATACACAAAAGTTATCAGTGAACTTATGAAATAACTGTACTATTCTTACTTTCTGTGCGGATTATTCCACAGTGCTTCAACAATGGAATCAATAATATTCTCAACTCCAGCCCATTGGATATTTTGTTTAGCTAAAAATAAAACATATTATTACTGTAAACAGATATTCATTTCAATCAAAAACATTAAATTTGTTTTCTACAATAACATCTTAGTTTTTATAAATCTTTTGCTAACATAATTTAATATTGTAAATAATAAAATGCCTTTAAGTTTTAACCTTAAGGCCGGCCACACACTGCAACAGTCGAGGCGAGGCGAGGCGAGGCATTTTAACTAAAGGCGTCTTGAGCGACAGAGAAAGCATAGGGGCTTACGGAGCACCATACACTGCAATGACGAGGCGAGGCGAGGCGAGGCGAGGCGGAAAGGCGCCTTTAGTCAAAAAGCGAAGCAGACAACAATTATGTTTCGTCGAAAGTCATTTAGTCAAAGGGTTCCGCGCATGCGCAAAGTCGCGTGACTTCCACCGCTCTGTACTGAACTGTGAAACCACGCCAAAACTTTGGTGTCTTGACTTGCCTCGCCTTCTGCTGTGTGTGTTCGCTTTGCGACAAGGCAATTCGAGCGACTTGTCTTACGTTGCTTTGCCTCGCCTTGACTGCTGCAGTGTGTGGCCGGCCTAACATGTTAATAATCAAACAATTACCTTAATTAAATTACAAGTGAAAAAACATAGACCAAGACCGGGAGTTGAACCCGGGACCTTCAAGTTTCCGTCGTGATGCTCTGCCATCTGAGATACCCTGATATCTATCGATATTGGTCGATGTTAAATCACTTGTACGGTTTTTACTGCAATTATTGAATTAACAGATTGACTACCTCGTGTATACGACATTGAAGACAATCTCAATTCTTATTTCGCAGTTTACAGTGGTGGTATTATTTTTTTTTCCGCTTACACACTTCCTCAGCAAGGGATATTTAATTAAATTACAAGTGAAAAAACATAGACCAAGACCGGGAGTTGAACCCGGGACCTTCACGTTTCCGTCGTGATGCTCTGCCATCTGAGCTACCCTGATATCTACCGATATTGATCGATGTTACCTCACTTGTACGGTTTTTACTGCAATTATTGATTGAATTAACAGATTGACTACCTCGTGTATATGACATTGAAGACAATCTCAATTCTTATTTCGCAGTTTACAGTGGTGGTATTATTATTATTATTTTTTTTTCCCAATGTTATATTATTGACAGTGCAGAATCTAATGCCCAGATAAAAAAGATTAGGGGCAACTTTAAAAACATTAAAAAGAAAGGGATTGGTTAAATGATGACAGGTTTTATTGATGACAAACACATTATGAATGTTGATCATAACATATATTTTAGTTAGTAATGCAATCATTCATATTTTGGATTTATTAAAATTGTTCTGTACAATCTATTTCTTTTTAAAATTTTTCTTTACGCCACTTGTTTATCCATGCATAACTTATTTAATCACTCTCTAAAACAATTTTGTTAAAATGCAGAACTCAAATATAAAAATCCGTAGAAAGATAACGATGATTTAGAATATCATTATCATACTAGTAAAAACAAATTGGTTACCGTATATCTTTTAATGGTATTTATGCTAGGAACCTTAAATGGAATGAAATTTTGTTGTTTTTGAGTAGCCTACGTGTCTTTGCCTAAGGTACATTAGAATATAGATCGAGAGATTTACCTTAGAATTAATAACTTATAATATGTTTGTGATATTTTACAAGACAAATAATACCCTTAACTCCTATAAAAGCAAGTGTACGTACGTAAGTGAGTAACATTATAATATAACAACTGATTTCACTCATCATCTGTAATACTAAAACAAACCTAAATTATACTTTGGGGTTATGTTTACAACTTCAATCAATACTTGTAAAGTTGATTCTATTAAAACATGAGTTAAATAACTAGTGTTATAATATGTTATAAAATTTGCTTTGAGGTTATAAAATGAATAAAAATACAACCTTTAATCATCAATATATTTTTTTATACAAATTTAAAGAAAAGATTTGTTTAACTTCGGAAACATTCATACATCTAAACAGCTGATTTCACCCATCATCTGTAACACTTAAACAAACCGTGTAGATTATAGTTTGGGGTTATGTTTACAACTTCAATCGTTATAGTTTCTTTTGAAGTTGTTTTTTTTTAAATTTGAGTTGTAGAACTATAATGTATGCTATATATAATATATGTTACTAGCTGACCCGGCAAACGTTGTTTTGCCATATAAATAATTTTCAAGTAATTTCTAGTGTAGACAAAAAATAGCTTAATTATTGTAAGTGTGTAAGAATGTGGTATATGCGTGAAATAGGCATGGAGCACTGTGAACGATGAGGGAATATATAAATAACAAAAGGCAAAAATTATTTTTAAGTTATTATAATTTATTCTAGGGGTTGGTGATATTGTAAGAAATGAATGTACCACTTCTGGCCCGACCCGGCTTTGCACAAATAGACAAATCAACCTGATACTAATAATTAGCCCAAGTGTTTTAGTTCATTGTAAAAAAAAAAAAAAAAAAAAATCAATGTAGGCCTAACCTAAAATTATATTCAGTTTTTGATCCAAATCAGTTGTTGATCAAAATCAGCTGTTTTAAGCTTTTCATACGAACAGCTGTTTTTTGTGCCCATGATAAAATCAAAAGAAATCTTTCTTCTTCTTCCTTAAGATTGAACTTTCATAAGATTAACATTGAAACTTTGAGGGCCACTGGGGCGTAGCCCTTATCACTAAGGGGTATGAAAAATAGATGTTAGCCGATTCTCATACCTACTCAATATACTCACAAAATTTCATGAGAATAGGTCAAGCCGTTTCGGAGGAGTACGGGAACGAACATTGTGACATTTGACACGAGAATTTTATATATAAGATAATATTTGCTTTGAGGTTATATAAATTGTATATAAATACTTAAATACAACGTTTTATCATCAATATATTTTTTTATTCAAATTTAAAGAAGAGGTATATTTGTTTAACTTCGGAAACGTTCGCACATCTTCGAATAACATATAAACATATTCGATTATTAATTTCTTTACTATATAATAATATTAACACTACTAACGAAACATGAGGTATGTAATGCTAAACGAAACATTCGGTCATTTTGACTATGTATTGTAAATAAAATAAAAAACACATTTTTTACAAAATTACTTTATTGAATACATACCTACATATTACATATTTACTTTTTAATAATAATAAAACAAAATAAATCCCTATTTTAACAAAAGCAAATCAAAAATACTTTCAAGTGTATAATAAATATATGTAGAAATTCCTCCATTACACAAAATAATCGTATTGCGTGGATATTAGAATAATGACTTAAATTCTTACAATAAAATGAAAAAAATTACTTCTTTGACAAACATAAAATAATAATCGTGGGAGCGAGTTTGTCACGAAATTTAGCTAGTTTTTCGTTTGTGTGATTTACTCTTTGTTATTATGTCTTCATTAAAGAAAAGCGTCCAAACGTCTTTTGTTATAGGGTTGTTGCGTAACTCTCTTGCAGGTCCTATTATGCCCGGCAATCCACTTCTTATATAGGTACTCTGGTAGTGGAATGTTTGCCGCAATGATATTTGGTATGTTTCTTCTCCGTGCTTTTCTTCTAACATCACTTCATCTTCATCTGACCTTCCATCTTCATGTGGCCTTTCATCTTCACCTGACCTTTCATTATTATCGTAACTTTGGTTATTATTGTCATTTTCGCTATTTCTAAAACGATCACCTCTTGGTTGTTGATTGTCTGAATCACTCCAATCGGGTTCTTCATCCAAAATGACATAATCCGGATCGGCATCTACAGTACCATCCGAAAATTTGTCCCCTGATTCACATTCAACACCCTCAGATCTCAATAAACCTCGAATTTGATCAGTAAAATCGGGATCAGTGATTGTGATACGTTTACCAGAACTATACCCCGCGCGCGATAACTTTTCACTTGGGACTTGCACAGTTTGGCAACGCTGCGGGTCGGCTCGCTACCCCATCCCACTTATCAAATGTATCCGATTGGACGATGACTCACAACTAGGCTCCTAGTAAAAATTACACTTTTTCTTCAAAACTTAATGAAAAGTTCATTATGATTATGCATCTTGAAGATAATTTTCTAACAAGAAATAATATATAAAAATATTTGTAACCAGACAACTAATAGTATTGGAAAAAGGGTAAATATTGTGATCGTTTTGCGGAAAAATTTACATTTTCCAAAAATATCTTTGATCAGACTCATTAAATTTCAAAATGGCGGCCGTTTGAAAATTTTTAAGTCAAATTCCAAGAAAACCAGCTACTAAAACAAAATTTTACTAGACACTAAATTTGAAGCCCTTTTCATTTCTGTTGAAGCTCTTTTTTAAATTGCTGTTAAACTGTGCATAGTTAAATCATTAATTATAGTTGTAAACCAATGCTAACGATTAAGGTCTTTTAATTTGTAATAAAACATAAATAAAATTGAACAATTTGGAGTTTTTCTAGTCTTAAGTTTTAATGGAATTTTTCTTTGAAATTGTTAAATGGTCGCCATATTGATATTTATTAACCAATTTTTGCAATTAAAGTGTCATTCGATTTGAAATGAAAAGGGTTTCAAATTTAGTGTCTATTAAAATTTTGTTCTAGTTTCTGGTTTTCATGGAATTTGACTTTAAAAATTTTAAATGGCCGCCATTTTTAAATTTAATGAGTCTGATCAAAGATATTTTTGGAAAATGTTTATAGCTATAGAGTTAAAGTGTATACCAAGTTTCATATAAATATCTCCAAGGGCTTTTGAGTTATTGATTTTTTTTATACAAAATGGCGGATTACGGCTAAACTAAGCCAAAATCGAAAAATGTTATAGGTACATTTTCGACTTACTTTTGCATGTAAAATCTGAATCTGCATAGCCCGCTACTAAATTAACTAAAAACTCTGTTAAATTTAAAAAAAATATGATTTTAGGCTAATTTTGTTTGTTGTAGACAATTACCAAGAAATTATGTTTTTGTCGATAACTCGGTTATCCTTTGACCTACTGAAACTACAAAAAGAACATTGTGTCTGTCGTTAAAAAATAAAAATATTTTGTCTCTTGTAATTTTTTTGTAAAGTTAACGGTTTTCAAGATATTCCGCGTTAAAAATTTGTAACGGCCGCCATTTTGAAAATTATAAAAATAAATTCTTTGTGTTTGGTATACTTGTTAACTGTAACATATAAAATGCTTATTCTAAATTTGAACTTTATATCTTATATATTTCCAGAGTTACAGTGAATTTTTGTAAAAAAACAAAATGGTGAATTACGGCTAAACTAAGCCGAAATCGAAAAAATGTTATACTACATTTTCGACTTATTTTTGCATGTAGAATCTGAATCTGCATAGCCCGCTTTACTGAATCACCCTGTACATCTATAAACAATACTTATAATTGTCCAATTTTAATACATTTTAGATATTTATTATCAGCAAAGTATGACCAAACATGTTATGATAAGAAATATTAAAAAATGTATCAGAAGAAAAAAATAATAATTTGCAATTTCGAAAGAGCCTCCTCAGGAAGTGCACCTGTGAGTCAGCGCGATAAGACACATCCGCTCGTCTCAACAGTGCGACGTTGTCGATACCATTTTCACATTAAACTCCAAAAATCCCAAGTGCAAAGTTATAGCGCGTGAAGTATAGGCTTATCCATTACAAATATAAAAATTAAAAATGTTGAGAGAAATTTAATAAAAACTGTAACAACAATTTCTCACTCACACATTCGATTACATCACTGAACGAAACACGCGGTATTTTTGACTGGCGCGAAAATTACGTTAAACGAAAGATACGGTGATTCTGACCGTTCTGACTTCACAACAACGTATTCTTCACTCAACTCCGTCACTGAAACTAAAGAATATAGGGATGGATGGTGAGGGATGGCGGAGGGGGTAAGGTATGTGGCGGGAGGAGCGCCAAGGTCAAGCAGAAGTACCAACTCTGTGAAGTAAAATTTACCCGTCTTTCAAAATGACCGATGTTTCGTTATAAGTGTTAATAACTTCTAAATCATTTGATCTATCAATATGCAATAAAAAGCAATTAAAATGTAGTATTTTTATCTTTCTCGAAATATAATAACTATGTAAATAAAAATGTTTAACAAGTAGGCCTACAATTTTATAATCCTTATTATTGTACACATTTACGAGTTAAAAATCCCCGCCAGCATAGTTATGTAGGCCTAGATAAGTATTCCTAATGTTGTTTTTAATAGTTTGTTTTTTAAATGATGTATTTCTGATGTTGTATCTAATTAATCAGCCTGTGATTTTGATAAATCTTAAGATAAATAATTACTATGTTTACTATGTGTTTGTATAGGCACTAAGCATATTATATTCTGTCTTCTGTCTGTATCTAACCACCAAACTCTATAGGGAGGAAATATTTGATAAACTTAGCACTTAGCAGAAATACAGTCATAATTGGGGAAATGATTTTCTAGTGTTGATGCTATAACATGATAACTACCTTAAACAAAAAAGTATTGAACAAACAATTAAGCACTTATATCAATACGTGTGTATCATGTTACATTTACAAAGTTTCATAATTGTCTTATGAATTATTTTAAATTATTATTACTTACTTCCATAAAAATACTGGTCAAATGTTTTTAACCATCCTGCATCGTTATGAGTATGTGATATCATGTGTACATTGAGAAAGCCTTCCTTTGATTTTGGACATGTCTAAAACAGAAATATGTCGAGAGTCAAAGGTTCATTTCACTTTGCAGTTACATTACACATTACACAGTATTTATTAAATATTAAATTTGGCCTTAATAATCTTCTGTCGGAAGTCAAAGTTATTTTGAACTAAATATATTGAAAAATTATATGCTACCTATGCTATTTTTTAAAATAAATCAAATTGACAATTCA
>JAGFPH010021067.1:397-13659 GCA_018207615.1 Philaenus spumarius | reverse complement strand
GCCTCTAGTTATTTATACAGGGTTAGTTAAAAGTCTGGAGACACCCCTTAACTCTCCACCGAGCATTGATAGAAAATCCAAAACCGGGGGGTTGTTTATAGGTCATGAAAGCACACTTCCCCATGCAAAGGGCAACGTTGCCCCCCCAACTCAAAATCGGAATTTTTGGGGGCTACTC
The DNA here is from genome assembly GCA_018207615.1 of Philaenus spumarius. Classification (NCBI taxonomy): domain Eukaryota; kingdom Metazoa; phylum Arthropoda; class Insecta; order Hemiptera; family Aphrophoridae; genus Philaenus; species Philaenus spumarius. The sequence continues at coordinate 13,481 of JAGFPH010021067.1, read as the reverse complement.
AATATTTTTAAATGGGAAGTATAGTCATGTGATACCTCATTTTAAAGGTCTATTTAAGACTAGGAAAATGACATAAAGAAAATAAAAATCGGACCACCCAAAACAAAATAGCGGCCCTAAACGTGTTGAAATAAATCGACATAAAGTTGCTAATATCTCGAAAAGGAAGAGTTTTTAGAAAAAAATTTCAAGAGACAAAAAATGTTTATTTCAAAGTGCTTGGCCTAAAATATTGCGATTTTAGTAAAAATAAAATTTACGAAATCAATTTGGAAGCAGTTTTTTAGGTCAAGCAATTTGAAATAAACATTTTTTGTCTCTTGAAAATTTTCTAAAAACTATATATATACACAAGGTGAGATAAAAAATACAGTAAATAATATTATTACAAAGTAATAAGCTTACATAAAATTTTAATTTTTTGAAGTTAGGGCAAAAGGGCTTAAGTCAGAAATTGTTAACGAATTGTTATTGTGTGAATAAAATATATATTGTTTGCGATTTTAATGGTTACGCGGTCAAACATCAATGGTAAAAAAGTCAAAGTTATATAAAAAACATAATTTTAATAAATATATATAAAAATATATATACACATACATATTTATAATCTTATAAAAATTATGCAAAACATCCCAAGCTGGAGACCAGGTAACTAGTCATATCCAGTCAGCTTGGAAGCGATCCAACCACCGTTTGCTTTACTTCCGCCCTCCTACCCTCAAACCACAGATATGAAAAGTTACCTGGTCTAGCCGAGATTCGAACCCAGTATCTTCTGATCAGGAAGATTCTACGCTATCCACTTAGCTATCATGGCTTGTCAATAAGAACTGAGGACAAAACAGCACTTGAGTTACGTGATACCATATCGCCTATCTCGACCCTTCTCTTAAATTATAAGATATACTTCAATGCAAGCCATGTCAAAACTTTGAGTGCTTCTCCTGTATCGTTAACAATTTCTGACTTAAGCCTTTTTGCCCTAACTTAAAACAATTAATCTCTTTCAAAGTACTGTCCTTGGCTAGTGATGCACATGCCCCAACGTTGAATCAATGACGAAGCATTTCTAGAATGCTTCTTTCCGAACTGATTTCAGTTGCTGGGTCGTGTCCATATCAATGTCGGAAACGGTGTCAAAACATTTTCCTTTTAGCACATTTTTTATTTTTGGGAAGAGCCAGAAGTAGCATTGTGCTAAATCTGGCGAGTAAAACGGATGTGGACGGACAGGATCACTTTTTCTGGTTAAAAACTTGCGAATCAAAAGCGACTTGTGGCACGTTGTCGTGATGAAGAAGGAAGTCATTGGCCCATTTTTATCAGTTAAAATGCTTTGCATGGACCTGTACTAGATGTTAAGTTCTTTGGTAAGCTCGCAAATAGTTATTCACTTGTTTGAACGAACATTTTGGCCCTTTTTTTGCACGTTTGCATCTGTTCCCGACCGTTCCTTGTCTTCAACCGACTCATTTCTGCTTTTAAACCACTCATATCACTTGTAAACAGTCTTCAGAGTTACCACATTATCGCCATACACTGATTTTAACATTTCATGACCTACTTTGGCACTTTTTTGCAATTTGAAACAAAACTTAATGTTAATGCCTTTGAAATTCATGATGCTCGACAGACACGGTAAACACGACTTCACTCTAGCGGCTCTGGAAGCTGACTGACTTGACACTGCCCATCTAGACAGATCATGCTATTGGGCATATTAGATCAAATGGATGTAGCAACAGCAGTTGCTCCTATATAAATTCATTCACCCTATGTTATGTTTTGCAATGTATAATAAGGATATATTTTAGTATATTAGTTATTAGAGTTAGTGTTTTGTATGTAAAGGTATTAAACCAGTGAGACAGACCAGGAAGTACGGTATTAAATACAGAAATTGTAGCAAGGTCGCGTGAAAGTTCGTTAAAAGGGGAACACGGAACTCGCTTTGCTATGGTTTGTTTTGGAGATGTCAATAAATAAGCTAGACAGGTTATAAAGTACTAGTGGACCGGGCAATGCTTCGCTATTGCTTGATTTACCTAACCTAAAATTATATTCAGTTTTTGATCCAAATCAGTTGTTGATCAAAATCAGCTGTTTTAAGCTTTTCATACGAACAGCTGTTTTTTGTGCCCCTGATAAAATCAAAAGAAATCTTTCTTCTTCTTCCTTAAGATTGACCTTCCATAAGATTAACATGGCAACTTTGAGGGCCACTGGGGCGAAGCCCTTAACATACATTGAGCTCATTTTAAGGGAAGCACAACTTCAGAGTGAGCTCTGTAAAATGACACCAAAAACATCAAAATCGGTTAAAAACTCTAGGAGGAGTTCTACTCACAAAATAACCCCTAGCAAATTAATTATGTATAGATAATCCGAAGCTAGAATCGGGGCCAGAGGATTGTGGTCGATGGGCCAGAGAGGGTTGGTCGATAGATAGGCCAGTCTGTTAAAGTGTGGGGCTGAGAGCTAGGTCAGTGAGCTAAGGACGTTGGGCCAAGATTTGGCCAAGTATTGTGAAGCTAAGGGTCGGAGGCTGGACAACACGAGACAAGCCAACACACGAGAAGTCTATACAAGATTGAAGGACGAAACCGGTTCTGCAGTAAAATGAGATTTGAGTGAGTAGACAGAGTACTTAGTCTATCGATATCACATTGAGTTTGGAGTCAAAAGTTTAATGGGAAAGTTTAATTAAAGTAATTTCAGTAGCTTTGTTTACCGAGTTCTTGTTTCAGTCTGTGATACGAAAGTAGTATCTAGTAAAGGAAATGTAAGTAGATCATAAGTAAAGGCTAATGTATCAAACCATATACATATTTGTGTTATTGTATTGTATGAGTAAAAATATAGAAATAAGTATTGCCACTGAACCACTGGAATGCATTGTTATTGATCTGTCCCTTTGTTATTAACATATTAAAGTATTGTTTGAACCCGGGAAAAGGGTCTTGCTAAATTCCACCCCTAACACCTATTTTTTTATCAAACCTCGTATTTGAATATTTTATAAGGAGAATTTTAATTTGTACATTTAATCTAATCTAATAAAAGAGTAAAGCTTTTTTATTGCACATTAAATATACAATTTTTCAAATATATTGTCAAATGATATGAGTACTGTAAATAATTGCCTATCGTTCTAATTGAGATGCATGTTAATTATTTCCACAAATTCCTCAAGTAGTCTAGTCTATAAATCGAAAGTTCAAATAAATATTTACCTTGCGTGACATCAATGCGTTTAACTGTTATATTAAAGTATGCGCTAATTTTGTTGGTAGAAGGATCAATATGAGATGTCAACGAAGGTATAGAAACACGCCAAGCACTCAAGTCTCTTTCCGTTTCTGTCTCAAACTGGAGTGCTTCGGCCTGAAATCATTAACAATAGTTTGCTGTAACGATTACGCATTTAGTAGTTCTAGGTTTACTTCTTATAAAATATGTAGTTTGTATATTAACCATAAAATAGTAATTTAAAAAATCTTCATTTTTTTAGTTTTTAATTATCAACACATTTAATTTAACTACTTGCATTGCTCATTTAATTATGTTCTAAGGCAAAAAATGGAGTTCTTTATTCTATTGAGTTTTACATATTTCTGGCTAAAATTTAAAATTCGACCTCACACCATATGCAGCATGGATGCCAAATTATCTGCAAAAAAATCACTCTAGAAAGTATTCATATGTTCAAGCTACTAAATACATTGATATACAGTGATGCCAAATCTAAAAGTTTACAATAGATATTAACACTTTGAACCCTGAGCCAGAGTATAGGTCGGTCCAAGTTCGCGGCGCTAGCTACCAAAGCTACCAAAGAGTATACCTCGGGTCACTCTATTTAATTCTATAACTCAGCTTAGTTGGCATATATTTGAGTTTAGTCATTCTCATCATGTTTATTAGTTGTTTTAGTTTGTATGTCTTTGGCCTTTGGAATTTTTATAAAACTGGCCAACAAATATATTATATAAATATCAGATGGTGTCTGATCAACTGTGTGCATTCAGTAATCGACTTTTGTCTGCTTAGCGATGTAACTCGATGACTATGTGTATTTCCATTAGTTCTGATTGTGTTGTAAGTTTTTTTTTATTTACTAGTGATATTTTATTAATGAAAAGTTTATAGTTCGTAAGTGTTTTTTTAGTGTTTGTAAAATGTAAATAAAGTCTTTGTTGTAAACTAAAGGACTATGTAGCTAATTTTTTTTGTACAATTTTTCATATTTTTTCATAATTTGTTACCATTTTGTATTTTTAATAAACCTTTGAAGTATTTACATTTACTTAAAGCTTATTATTTTGTGTTTAAAATGATATATAATATGTTATACTTTTAAATAAAATAAGTAACAGATTTTTTTTTTTATTCTACCAAAACCTCTACCAAAAAAAAAAACGACAATGCGTTAAGGGTCCAGGGTTCAAAGTGTTAAGGTAAATTGAACAATTTCATAATTAATAAACGGTACCAGGAACTGGCACATACTTTCTCACAAACATATTTAAATTATTAAACAGATTCACTGTGACTCATAATTGTAGGTGATTGGAAGTGATTTATTAAAGTAGGAGATTAACTAATAAATATTATTATTATTAGCTAGAGAGAAAACTATTCAATCAATTTCGAACAAATTTGCACCAAACACATCAATTAGGCCTGTATAGATGCACGAAAAAAGGTTTTGAAAAATTTTGAAAAACAACTCCAAAAATCAGTTATTATTATTATTAGCTAAAAGAGAATTTTTAGAAAGATGCGGTTTTTTGCATATGGTAGGGTACATTAAAGGCTACAAATAAGCCAAATTTTATCAAAATCGTTAGAGCCGTTTTTTTATAAAAAAATAATAACTGATTTTTTGGGGGGTTTTTTGCCAAAAAGGGGGTTGTTTTTCAGAATTTTTCAAAACCGTTTTTCGTGCATCTATACAGGCCTACTTGACATGTCTGGTGCAAATTTGTTTGAAATGGATCGAATAGTTTTCGCTCTAGCTTTGTATACATACAGACAGACATTTTGTAAAAACCACTTTTCAGGGGGTCCCAAAACGGATATTTCCACAAAAATCTCAACATCGATGTTTTTTGCGATCACTATACTTTCTCTATACTATAGTATAGTGAGAAAGTATAAAGTTAAATATTTAATTTAAACGTACCATAACTTACCTCGCTTCGCACCCATCTCTTTCTCATAATATAAACGCATTAGGTTTTTGTTTTCTTAATTTAGTCACAAATATATTAAAAAAATGTATAAAATTGATTGTATAAAAAAGTAGTAGAGAAACTACAAACAATTCTTACAGTTTGCAAAGATGTAATCACTTATAATTAATTTCGTTCATGTCGTATGCTCATGCAGTTGCAAGTTGTTATACCATCAATTATTGATATGATGTGCTTTCAATATTTTGATTCAATTAAAATATTTCCTTGAATTTTCTGGTTTTTTTTTGAAGTTTCCGGGCATTTATATTATTAATTTGAATAATATTATTATTTTATTTATTTATAATCAATTAGTGTTGTGGAGTATTTCCTGTTTGGATTGTAACGTTCAAACAGGTACCATATGTGAGTTTTAATAAGAAATAATAATTAATATTTATTTTGAAAGGATAAATATAAACTTGAAATTATAATAAAAGTAAAAAATGACAAAGACAACTTTGTATAACATAAATTATATAATATTATAATAAATCTTGATTTTAAAAGAACGGAATAAAGCGTGACACAGTTGCACTATGATTACATGAAATGCTACATGTATATGTAACCAAGGACGAAGAAAAATGAGCCAACCATGGATTCAACCCACACAGATGCGAGCTGAAATTTCTCAAATTTATATTTGTCGAAAAGAATTAAAAATGTTAATAGCGTTGTAAAAGTTAAAACAATAAGAAGTGTTGTCATCGCAGGGCTGTCCCTGGGGAGAGGGGTAGCTGCCCGGGGCGCCGCATCAAGAGGGATGCCATGAGTTGCCTATAAAAATTTATACGAGTGGCCAGGACCTGTAGTACTATTGTTCCTATACCAATTTGATATGCTTTTATTCAATCTCTGTTTTGAATGTAATTTTATTTTAAAATGTTATTTTCATGTGATACAATATTATATATATATATATATATATATATATATATATATATATATATATATATATATATTTACCTCAACCCACCTATTGTAGTCCAGGTATCAAAACACTATCAATTGTAGTCCATTATTTAACACCATATATTTCTGAATCCTGATTATAAATCATAATAGTGGTTTGGGTCCAAGTTTGAAATAGACCTTTCTACCTTGAATTTCATTTTTACAAAAAAATATTCAAACAGTTGTGTGTAATTACATCTGTCATTTCACAATCAAATGTAGTCCACAACCATTGTGCGAAGCGAAGTAGCAAAACACCGTTGAATGTGGTCCCACTAGAGCATCACTTTACATTTAATTGTGGGCCAGAGCGACAAATGGTTATATACCCCAGTTGTGGTCCGCTTACAATGTTGCCAGATTTATTTTGTATTTTTAATTAGACAGTATTTTGCTTAGCTTTCAATTCGGCAATCGACTCGGATGATTATTAATATTTCGTTTTTTTTTGTGAAGCTTATTATGTTTGATGGAACCGTCATATTTGAATTTTTTTCTATAATTTTTCTTAGTTAGTGTTTTTGTAGACGTCTTTCGATAATATTTTGAAAGTTGTAGTAATATTCTAGTGTTAAATATTGGGTCACATAAATAGTTTAAATTTCAACAAATAGTTTCAAGGATTACATTTTATTTAAAATCTTGTAATATATATGGGACCAGCTCCGTAAAGTTAGCGGGCCCAATTGAAGCTCAAAAAATATTTATGGAACATTGATCTCAAAATTGGTAGAATTTTAAGCTTTCAAAACACTGGTATCAAAATTGAGCTTAACTTTTTTACTAATGCATTAGCTACTTGACTATTTTATATTATTTATAAAGCGGCTTTGTCTACAAATAGTGCGACCGTGCGACATATGTAGATAGTAGGGATGGGTCGATTCTCAAATTTATCGATTCCGATTCCAAGAAATCGATTTCCGATTCTTATTCTATCGATTCCAATATCCATAATTATAAAGGGAAGTAAACATTCTTATTTAATTTTAACTGCATGGTTCTTTGATGTTAATGGTATTTGTTAATATTGTTATTGAACTAAGAGGAACTTACGTAAAACTGCCAATTTGGATTTATTAAAAAATATATAAATTTTTGTTTCATTATTCTGCACCGAAGAAGCTGTGTTCTATACCTGTGCACATAGACGTAGAAAACACAGACATGCACGACCTTATTTTCCGTGCACAATACTGTAAAATCAGCTGTGTAGGGATCAGTAAATTTACTGTTCTCTAGCTGATTTTACAAAGAAGAATATTTGTATCAGTTTTAAGTAAACAGCTGATTTTACCGTTCTCCAGCTTATTTTACAAATAAGAATAAACATCAGTTTTATGTAAACATCTGATTGATTTTGTCAACGGAAACATAACAGAAAAATCAAACAAGTTTAATTGTTTTGTTTTTTTTATTAAAAAGTTGTTTTGATTAAAAGTATGTGTCTTTGTCGGTGTAGTATGATGATAAATATCGTACGTAACTCCCCCTGTAAGGTTTTGGTAAGTTTTTCCGTGCTTGGGCATGAAAATCCCGCACTCCTTACGCGAGAACTATCATGCTCGCATGGAAAGACCTATTTACCGGGCTTGTAAAGTAATATACTATTAAGGAGTAGGGGTTTAACTTTTTAAGGATAACTTAAGAACAGAAAAATCATATAAAATATCAGTACGGGAAAAATGTAAAACATTCTTAATTATATGTATGTAGACATTTTCCCCGTAAAATGTTTAGGCAATTGTTTCCTTTGAAAACGCTTCTTGTTTTATTTTTATTCATGCGTAGGCTGTTGTTTGTACATAAGACGTCAAGTCAGGTAGGCTTAAACTCAAGGTCAACCACTTATGGATTCGTTTCTTATCGTGTCTATAGAATTAGGGTGTCTACTGTGACGAAAACTAACACATTTTATAGATCGGTAACGAAAGTTTAAAGTAATAATTCTATTTCTTTTATCTCGGGTAAGACATTTTGGACATTTTTGGGACTTACGTTACCCATGATTTATGATTGTTGTATTAGTCCCTACGGAATGCCTTTGTTTTACTTGTTATTCATTCCCGAAAATAGCTGCATTTAATTTAAACTTTTCCGAATTTCACAACTGTCATCGAAATTACGTCTTCGCGGACCTTAGCCGTTGTAATTTAAATTAAGGTTTACGCTGGCTTTTACTAAAACTAGCGCTAATAATATTTGGCGTCGTTTTTTTTTTGCCGACATTCGTCATTTTATTTTAAATGATATTTCACCAATGGTAGTTCAAGTTCATAAAATTGGCACAAATTGTATTCGGGCATCGATTTTTTGCGGACATTCACTGTGGTACTTAAATTAAACTATGTTTTTTCACTGTTAGGCCTATTTCATACATTTTGCCTAATTGTATTCGGGTTTCGTTATCTTTCGTGAACACTGACTGTGATATAGTAAATTACGTTTTAACGACAATATTTCATGAAATTACTGCTAATTGTGTTCGGGCGTTAATTTCTTCCATGAACATTCCCTTTTTGTTGATCGGTATCGAGAATCGAAAAATTTGGTATCGGCCCATTCCTTGTTTGCAAACACACAAAGTAATCGTTACTAACGGCTAGCAGTAACTATTACGGCTACTTCGGCTACTCTATTACTTTGGTGCAGTGTAGATTCTCCGAATACTTCGAATTGGAATGAAATGGGATGTAACAACTAATACAACGAGGAAATATGAACCGCGGCCGTAGCAATCGGCGTACCGAACGTATTTGCAGAGATTGGTGGTGGACGGGCTCGGAATTGATGGAATCGGAATATATTCGATGCCGATTCCAGTGAGGGAAATCGGTGGAATCGACTTTTGGAATCGTGAATCGACCCATCCCTAGTAGGTAGATACCGCCAAATACGTATATAACGATGTGACACCGTCCCTATGGACGGTAACAACAAAGGTTGTTTCTAAAAGTAAAAATAAAAATGAACACAATTCTCACAAAAAATACGTTTAACGAATACGTTTGACGAATAAACGTATTTTTTGTGATAACTGTGTTCATTTTTATTTTTAGAAATAATATTTCTCACGAGTCAAACTCGATTATATTTACATAGGTTGCATTTCTTAAAATCGTTGTCTTTACATTTTTTTTTACTAAGGTGACGTGGGGTAAGTGTAACGTTTTTAGCATAGTTACATTTTTGAGGCCACTCGACATTAAAAAAAGGCACATTTAGTACAAAAAAATAAACTTTCTTGAAAACAAGGTTAAGGGAAGTCGGACGGTTTACATGGACAAAATGTCACTATTCAATGTAAAGAGATGATTTTTTTACTAAAATGTTCCTTGTTTAATGCTCTATCAAGTTAAATAGGATACACTTAAATTAATCAAGCAGGTTTTTTTTGCAATTCCCTCCCCCCAAACATGACACACACATGGTTACACTTTCCCCGGCATTCGGGGCAAGTGTAACTATGACCTGTACCATTGAAGAAACAACACTTTTTTCTTCAATGCCTGTACTTGGACATTGAATGAGGCTGTAGAACCTGTTGGGGCACGTGTAATTATACTCCATTTGTTACTGAGCAAAGCATTTTTTTAATCATTATGATATCTTTTTTTTTCAAAGCTATGAACTTTTTCGTGAAGTGACTTAAGGAAACTGATAATTAAGAAAACATTATAAACTATTTCATGCACAAAACACAAAGAATATAATAAATTATTACACTTAACTTTGTGGACTTAACTTCTCGGTTAAAAAATAAGGTTTTTTGTTGAAAAATACTCTTGCAAGAATACTCTTTTATGAATCTACACTTCTAAAAAAAGTTTTCGGCACTTTGTAGATCGTTTTATATGAGAAAAAAGTTTATTTTAAAACGTAGTAAGTTAATAAAAAACACACCAAGTCTAGATTTTAACTTAACATAAATTTTTTTTATCACTTACATTTTAACACTTACAGGTACAAAAAAATATTTACAAACACTAAACGTTTATTTTAAATCTACTGCAAGTCCAACCAAATGTTAAGATAATGGCAACTAAAATTAACGGGGTAAGTGCCAGATGGAACACAAAAACACCACTAAAATCTGCTCGCTAAATTCTACCAAACACATGAAAAAGCAATGTTCTAAGTGCATTTGTTAAAAATCAGGAACAAACCAGATTTCGAAAACTGCACTACCATTCCGTCTCAAAACGTAAGCATTTTTCTAAACTGCATTAACAAATACATACTGAACTTTTTGCTGATATTTTAAAGTGAAATACTATGACGAATGCCTGATTAAACATGCCAAGGAACTTTTTTCTCAAAATAACTTGTTATCAGTTTGTGATAAGCAGATGTTACACTTGCCCCGTGGTTCCACTTACCCCACTTCACCTTATATATTTTATTTTAATAATGTGGTGGTAGTAAATGGTTAACACTTCCCAATATCATGCTTTTACAGGAAATGAATATTTGTCAAAATAAAACTCATCAAGCCTAAACAAAATTAAATATTTCAACCTCTATAAAATTTCCTTCTATTCTATATTTTACATATTAACATATTCTTATGTTTATACAGGGTGATTTTTAAGTATTGAAACAACTTTACGTGGCATAACTTAGTGGTATCAGAATGCAGAAACAAATAATTGATGCCGATGTAGTATATAATTTACAAAAAAGTACTTTTTTATAAGTCTGAAATATTTGTACGGCATCTTAGATCTGCTACATTGAATCAAATTTAATTTTTTAATTGGTCAGTTAAAATATTGTAATACACGATTTCTGTATAAAATCTAACAATAAAAACGATGGGGAAAGCAGGTTTTCAATAAAGGAAATGTAATGAAAAAATGATTTATTTTGCATCAAAAATATTCTACCACAATATTTGGTGAAATACTAACAAAATAGTTCAACACAATAAACTACATACTTAACATATATTTAAATTGCATTTTCAAAACACAGCTGATTAGGCTGTCTGCATAGATTGGTAGTCATTTTCAAACACAAAGAAACTTAACACTTAACTTAATAATAATAAATGCAATAATTACAATAATAATAACTTTAAAATTACTGTTTAGCATAAACGTATTTTAAAATAACCATACATTAATTAAGTACGATCTAAGGTTAAATAGTAAAAATAACATTAACTTTACGACTGTAAGTTTATAAAATTTACTTTTCACTCATTGACTCAACGTCAGGCTGTCAGGAGTGCCAGGCTGTAAGATAAAAATGCGTACTATTGATTTCTCAGAAAATAGGAAGTGCAGTAGGGCCGCAACTTCTGTTCAAGGACTTACAATGAATATTTTCTGTTTGTATTAATTTCCATTTTTATCGAATAACACAAAAATAATGCCATTATAATAAATAGATCAAATATATATTACCATACAAAATATTATGTCTTAGCGGGATGTCTTCATGTTTTTAATTATTTATATAAAGTCTTACAAAGATAAAATAAAAGTTCAGTTTAAAATTTTCCTCCAGTTTTATTTTACGAAATTTTCGGTTACATATTATCGTTAATCTGGTGCTCTGGCTTGACAGAATTATACTGAATTAGGCTTGATTTCATTTGTATGGAAAACTCTAAAATAGGTGACTCAAAGAAGAAAATGACCGATTTTTAGTGAGAATACTGACACCTGGAAATCTAGCATTTATGAAAAACATATTGAAAATGTATAAACAAAACCAAATAATACTTAAGTGCAACAGGTCAATTATAAGCTGGCACTTCAAGCTTGCCTGGGCGGGGGGGTGGAGGTTTGAGGTACAAAAATGTGTTTCTACAACCGACATGGTGTATCATGCAATCAAGTAACCTGAAGAGTAGGTATTAGGCCTACAACATTAATATTTGTATATATTTATGTAATCAATTTTACATCATATTTTTATTTTAATATCAATATTTCCATCACTTTCAATGGATTGTTTTAGACTTTGAGACAAGCATAAAATAACTACCGATTACAGTGTGAACATCTAAATATTAATTATTTCAAAATTCTTTTATTTTCGAAGATTTGTAAAATTCATAAATTTAGTTTCCAAGATTGACAGAAATTTCAATGCAGATATTTTAAAAACATGTAATAATAGTTGAAAAACATTACACACCAAACATTTAAAAAATAATACTTACTTACAAAAGACAATTAAGATATATTCATTTGTATTATTTATTGATATTTAATTCATACTAATTCAATTTATTTATCTACATCAATTGCAGACATTCCAAGGGCAAAGTTTTGAAATATTAAATATTCCATAGCAAAAAAAAAATATTAATCAGGTGTGGTAAATTTGATAAAGATCGATCAGGAACTAAACCACTACTTCGCGAAAAATCGTCCTTTGGTTTAGTATGAAAATACTGAACTGATTTTGCAAGTAAAATTATTTTTAAAAGTAAATCTTATCATTTAACAAATAACTGCCAGCTAATAAACAAACAACATATAGTTTACGCGGGCAATTCAAAACAAAGAACAGGCCTACTTACGATACTTCAAAACAACTGCCGCAGCAGATAAGTAAGACTTGAACTTGAGAACAGTTTCATTCTCTCAGATCTTTCTCTCTAACCACCATCAAAAAACTTATCATAATATAATTGTATGCACAAAACTGTGTATATTCTCTGTCAAAAATTAATAAATGTGTGTCTAGTAAGCAACAACAACAAACAAATATATCTTTTTTACAACTTCAGCTTCACTTACCTTACACGACTAGCTATTATTTATCAGTATAATTTCGTAGTGTTCCCCCTTGTTTTCTACCTATTTCACAAGGCAAAAAATAATAATATGTATAGTAAAAATTCCAATTATTTAAAAAAATCCCGATACGCT